>CAIGQZ010001313.1:5776326-5793999 GCA_903798205.1 Danio tinwini | reverse complement strand
GAGAGAGTGCTCAGCATAAGTAAATACACCCCATTTTGAAAATAAATATTTTGATCCGTTTCCATGAAAAGAAATTCATGAAATGAAATTTACATGAATACAAGGAAACAATAGTGTTTGAGGCTCAAAATAATTCATTTCCATGTATTGAAATTAATTATCAACTATGCCTAGTTGAATGGTGCATTCAATGCACGATTAAGGCTGTTGCTCACATAGTACAGAATGACCAACATGCACTATAAAGTAGAAAGAGGGTGGAAAGCTAATACGCTCCATACGTTTATATCTTCATATTCCTCTCACCAAATTGTCTCTCATTGACTTTCATTAGTCTCAAATTTTCCAGACAGAGAAATAACATTCCTGTGTTCCCCTATCCTCATTTATCTCTTCACACTCCATCTTTGGTAAAACGAAAGAATAACTGAGATCTTGATATTTTAAGCTGATATGGTGCTGTGTTTTATGCAGTGTGACATGAATACACTTAGCACTTATTTAAAGGCTATTAATACACTGCAAATGTTGATGTGACTTACCGAGTGTCTGTTTATGCAGTGTTTGTTTAACTTTATGGTTATCCAGAGAGAAGACCAGTTTGCAAAGCCCATCAGAGGTGCTCAATTTTATTATCTGGATAAGTTTTTACTGCTGGCGTCAGGATCAAATCTAATGCTGTACCTTTACCATCTGGACAACACAAAAGATGACATCAAGAGGTACAGGACACACATATGTTAATGGACAGTGAGCAAGTAACAATAAACATAGGTGACCTTATGATTAAAGATCTGGTTCGGTTCAAGAGCTGGTAAATATTAGGAGTATGCCAGGCTATCACATTTTCCAGAATCCTAGTCAGCACTGTTTTATGTAACAACCACATAGTTCAGGAGCATTGAATTTCTGTATTTATTTTGGTCATGGTGAAATATAGTATGGATGTGTGTTTGAGGGGTGAGTGCTCATCAGTGGAGAGTCTGTGGGTTATTTAAAAAAAAAAAATTGAAAAGAAACCTAGTCTTTCTGTGTTTATATGTTGGGAAATTCCTGGAAGAGATGTACTTTAGGAGACATGAGCCAGATATTGCACATCATTTTCTATTTAGGATGGCAAATCTTATATCCCTCTTATAGAGAATAATTATGTGAACAAGATCTTTTTCATCATTATGGAAAGTGGTGGAAAATCTTTACACACAGAAAAACAGTCTGTACTTTCTATTCAGTGTCACATGAACTTTCAGAAATCATTCTAATATGCTGATTAGGAGTTCACAAAACTTTTCTTATTATTATGAATGTAAAAAAACCATCCACACAATTCCTTTATGATGTCCCAACACAAATCGATTAAGTTAACTAGACTGTTTTTACAAATATAAGTGGATTGAACATAAAACAATTAAGTTGTCCCAAAACCGCTCAGGAATTGTGTTAATTCAGCTCATTTACAATAAGTAGTTTGACCATTTTTTGTATGTGTATTTAAAGGACTTATCCCAAATGTTTGATTAAATCTATATTTTTACAGTATATGTCCACGCTGTTTCAATTGCAGGGCTTGGTTATTATTCACATAAAGAGTTCTGATATTATTTCAAATCTTTGTTTAACTCTATTTTATTGGTTTTTTTTTATTTATTCTTGTAAATAACAGGTATAAGCAAAGAAGCAAGTTCAAACTGGCTGGTAAATTCAGTATGAAGTCAGGGACAGACATCACTTCCATATCAGCTGCCAATGACTTCTATTCCTGTATCCTACAAATAATCTGACAGGCTTTTTGCAATTTAGCGATCACCTACTGAAACTATTGAAGGATGGAATATTCCTGAAGGACACTGCTTACTATCTATTTTTTCAAATATAACTCATTGACTTATTCTGAATAATTTGAACTCAGAATATTTTGATTACCCTACAGTATAACACACATCTGCTTGTATACATTAACGGTTGTATACAAACTGAACTTGAAATATTTAAGGGTGTATTAAGTACTTTTTTAGTTCAAAATGAATGAGCGAGTACATTAAGAATTCATCTTCCATCTGTATTGTTGTCTTATCTTGAAACATTCATTCATTCATTTTCCTTCGGCTTAGTCTTTATTTCAGAGGTTGCCACAGCAAAATAAACCACCAACTATTCCAGCATATGTTTTATGGAGCGGATGCCCTTCCAGCCAAAACAAAGTACTGGGAAACACCCATTCACACACACACACACACACACACACACACACACACACACACACACACTCATACACTACGGCCAATTTAGTTTATTCAATTCACTTATAGCGCATGTCTTTGGACTGTGGGGGAAACTGGAGCACCCGGAGGAAACCTACACCAATACGGGGAGAACATGCAAACTCCACAAAGAAATGTCAACTGGCCCAGCCAGGTCTTGAACCAGCAGCCTTCTTTTTGTTAAGCGACCACTGAGCCACCATTCTGCCCCTATCTTGAAACACTTCAGGGAAATATAATAAGCTGATATTCAGACTATTTTCAATCTGTCATATCCAAAAACTAAAAGAAGCAGCTCCAGCTACAATGTTCACCCACAAAAAGCCTGCAGTTTTATTCATTAATTTATTACAGCGCCAAAAGTTACATACTGTCCCTTAAGCATAACATTTTATATCTAAAGGTATTTTAAGTTGTTGAGAAACATAAATTCAGTCAAGTGTGGGGAAACTGGAAATTGTACAGATATTAATAATTTACACTATGTCTTCATCCCTTTTAATATTGTCAATTTAATTTATTAAGCAGTAAATGTTCTAAACCTTGCAGTTTGCTGAACTCATTTAGTTCAGCCTACCATTACATAAGATAATGTGGTGGACCTAATTTGGAAACACATGCAGTGGAAAATGTGTAATGATACAATTTTCCTGTGTAAATCTGATATTTTTTTCTGCTTTTAATTATAAAATAAAGAGTATAATATATAATGTCTAGGGTAATCTCATTCCTTTTTGGTAGTGCTATAAAATACATGAACTGCTCTGTTGTATAATAATGTTGGATTTCATTCAAGGTGACAGGATTCAATCTGTAAGTGTGAGTTTAATGTATGTCTTTAACCCCAGTGTGTCAGATATTGTCTTGGCTGCTGGTGCTGACCGCACCATCCAGGTTTTTGATATGAATCGAGGCAGTTTGGTCACACAGATTCCCGATGCCCACTGTCGAGCTGTCCACCACCTCTCCCAGAACCAGGTAGGAGTTATTTGCCCTACTGAATTATAAGCCCTCCTGTATATTCTTTTCCCTTTTTCTGTTTAACTTAAAGAAGATCTTTCAGCTAATTTTGTTCTATAGACAATCTTATAAAATATTTTTAAATGATATATAATATTTTTATATAATTCTGTTATAACTATATGCTGAGTGCAAAACCTCTATATGCTGTATTTATACAGTTTAAGTCAGAATTATTAGCCCCCCTATTTATTTTTTCCCCTATTTCTGTTTTTACGAAGAGAAGATTTTTTCAACATATTTGTAAACATAATAGTTTAAATAACTCATTTCTAATAACTGATTTATTTTATCTTTGCCATGATGACAGTAAATAATATTTTACTAGATATTTTTCAAGACACTTCTATACAGCTTAAAGTGACATTTAAAGGCTTAACTAGGTTAAATAGGATAACTAGAGAGGTTGGGGTTAATTAGACAAGTTATTGTATAATGATGGTTTATTCTGTTGACTATCAGAAAAAAATAGCTTAAAGGGGATAATAATTTTGACCTTAAAATTTTTTATTTTTTTTTAAATTGAAAACTGCTTTTATTCTAGCCGAAATAAAACAAATAAGACTTTTTCCAGAAGAAAAATTATTATAAGACATACTGTAAAAATTTCCTTGCTCTGTTAAACATCATTTGGGAAGTATTTAAAAAAGAAAAAATTCAAAGGGGGGCTAATAATTCTGACTTCAACTATACAGTATGTGTGTAATATAATTAAAAATTTTAACTATACAGGTGATTTTTTTAATGTATTCACATTGCAGTATTTACTGGAAAATGAGGAAATCATATTTATTTAAAATATAGAAAAAAAGACTACACTTTTTAGGATAAATTAATACTTTTATTAATCAGTAATGCATTACATTAATCAAAAGTGACAGTAAAGACTTTTAGAATACTTCAATTGAAGCTTATTTCATATAAATGATTCTTCTTTTGAACTTTATATTCATCCATTAATTGAAGTATTAGAAATAAATCTAAAATAAAATCAAGCAGCACATTGTGCAACAAATCAGCACATTAGAATGATTTTCAAATGATCATCTAGCTTTGAAGACTTGTGTAATGAGTGCCATAACAGAAATAAATAGCTTTTTAAAAAATCGTCACATAGAAAGCATTTATTTTATTTCAATATTTCTCAATATTACTTTTTACTATATTTTTGAATGGTAGTAATAGTGGTTCACTCCACCCTCTAAAACTTGTTTTGTTGTGAATGTCTCGACTCTTTTAAAAACAATGCAATGACGTTCGTGCTCCAGAGAGACCACTTCGAATTTTCTGACCTCAGTGGTCTGTAACAAGCTGCACACAACTCCAAACTGCTGCTGACCCTTGGGTTACAACACTAAAATTGGAATTACAAACCACTTAAGTTGTTTGTGGGTTGTTTATGTTTTTTTTTATTGTGAGGCTGGACTGCGCTCTGGGTTCGCTGTAAATCCAAACTAAGACGCTTTGCTCTGACTCACTTTGCTCTTTGGTTAACCTCATACCCATGGCAACCATGATGAAGTCACTTTCAGAAACAATGGTAAGGAAATACTGGCTGATGCAGCTTCTTAAATATAATTATAGTTAATAGAGCTGATTGCATGAGTTTTGTTCACTGGGAAATCACTGTTTTGAGAGGAAACGGGGCACATAGAGTTGTTTTTATTTAATACTGCTGTCATCACGCATATATTAGTTTATTCAGGCCGCTTTGAACAGGAGCTTAATGGAGCCAGGAAGAAGAAGATGATTCTGAGTATCCAAGTTTAACCTCAACTTTGATGTGTGGCATATACTTGAAGGGAGTGAAAGCAAATGAACGGATTCAGCTTGTGTTAACAAATCCAGTTTCCAAATCAATTTTTCTCTGCAGTTTGGCGCTCCCACCCTCCCATTATATAAGGTCTCTCTTTCAACATTATGCAAGATCTGATGTATTTTTTTGAAGGATAAAAGTTCACCGCTTTATTCGGGATAATCCAAACCACAGTTGTGTGAGGTTTTCCAAGGTGGGCCTAAGTTGTAGGTCTCGTGTGCCCCATTTATCTCTTTGAGTATCTTGATCTAAATCCCCCAGGTTTGCAGATTAGGTACAGAAACGTAAAATAAGTTAAGGGAGGATCTGAATTAAGCTGAGGATGTTGGGTAAGCACATTGCATCTGTGAATCTGGATGAGCACACACTCTCTGTAATATTCTATTGCATGTCCCTTTACATCTGTTTAATCTTGTTGGACCAACGTGCACTGTAAGAAATGCAGGGTTCCACACAATTCATTCATGTTGTCCCAACACAAATGGATTGTTAACTTAACACTTTTAACATATTTATGTGTATTGAACATAAAAATTATGTTGTCCCAATGAAATTCCAAGAATTGTGTTGTTTCAGCTTGTTTTAAATAAGTAGTTTGTTTTAAAATATTTCTGAGCGTGTATTCCATCGCTGCACTGTAAAAAATCCTTGTAACTTGAAAGTTTTTCCATATTTTGTGATTCATTGTTTATTTTTTCCATTTATTTAGGCTTTTGAATTGCACTATGGGACCTTGGTCTTTCTTCCATCACCTTTTAACTTTGAAAAGTTTGGAAAAAGTGACTTTTCTAAACATTTTTAATAGTTTTAAGGGATATGTTTTCTTAGTTGGTGTGGTATATAATGCTGCAAAAATCTAGTAATAAGCATATGACGCATGTCTTTGGGCTGTGGAAGGAAGTTGAAGAACCCGGGGAAACACACACGAGCACGGGGAGAACATGTAAACTCAACTCAACTGGCCTGTTAATGACTCGAACCAGTGACGTTCTTGCTGTGAGGCAACAGTATTAACCACTGGGCTGCCGTGTCGCCCTATAAAGGGAAGCGGTTGAAGGGGGGATTCTTCAAGGCAAAGATAACTGAAATAAGAAACTCTGGTTATTTAAAGTAAGTTAAAGTAACTTTGGACCAGCCATGATCAATCATAAGCATGTGCTCATCTCGAATTTAGTTTATAAATAAACTTCACTTGTATTTCTTTCAAAATGATTTGGAACAACACTGTTAAAAATGCTGGCTTTCACACAATCGATTTGTGTTGGGACAGCATGAAGGAATTAAGTTAACTTGTTAGTTTTAGCAAATTTAAGAGGATTGAACTTAAAACAATGAAGTTGTCCCCCAAAAAACATCAAAAATTGTGTTGTTTCAACTTTTTTATGAGTAGTTTGAACAAACAGCTAATGTTCTAATATTTTTAACAGTAATTTTGTGGGCCATTTTCAGAGAGTGGTACAGTACAGTACGGTAGGGTTTGGTATACTTTTTATGGCCGTTTCCACTGTCAAACATCAACACCACCATTGACAGTGTAACAACCCAGAAACAGATCACCACATACCCAAATCAAAAGCCATGGATGAACAAGGAGGTGCGCCTCCTGCTGAAGGCACGCAACACTGCCTTCAGATCAGGGGATGCACAGGCCTACAGCACTTCCAGGGCTAATCTGAAGAGGGGCATCAAAAAGGCCAAGCACTGCTACAAGCTAAAGCTAGAGGAGCACTTTTCCAACTTTGATCCTCGGCGCATGTGGCAGGGCATACAGGCCATCAGCAACTACAAACCCAGCCATTCCACACCCACAGCCACAAATGTCTCCTTCCTGAACGAGCTTAATGACTTTTATGCCCGCTTTGAAAGAGACAATAATGAACCCTACATCAGGATCACTTCCTCAACCGACCACTCACCCATTACACTCACCTCCTCAGAAGTCTACACCGCACTGAGTCGGATCAATGTGCGTAAGGCTGCTGGACCAGACGGTATTCCTGGGCGTGTCCTCAAAGCATGTGCAGAACAGCTCGCTGGGGTATTCACAGACATTTTCAACCTGTCCTTTAACCTAGCAGCTGTGCCAACATGCTTTAAAACCACCTCTATTGTGCCAGTGCCGAAACACTCCAGCCCAACATGCCTGAATGACTACCGCCCGGTAGCACTCACACCCATCATCATGAAGTGCTTCGAGCGGTTGGTCCTGGCACATATGAAAGACTCTCTGCCATCCACACTGGACCCACATCAGTTTGCCTACCGTGGCAACAGGAGCACAGAAGATGCAGTCTCCATAGCACTGCACTCTGTACTCACACACCTGGACAATAAAAACACTTACGCACGAATGCTGTTTGTTGACTTCAGCTCAGCATTCAACACTGTCATACCCTCTAAGTTAATGATCAAACTTAGAGACCTGGATATAGACACGTCTCTCTGTAACTGGGTTATGGACTTTCTGACTAACAGACCTCAGAATGTTAGATCAGACCACATTTGCTCCACCACCGTCACACTCAACACTGGTGTACCACAGGGCTGTGTGCTGAGCCCTTTCCTCTACTCCCTTTTCACCATCGACTGTAGGCCTGTGAACAGATCCAACGCCATCATCAAATTTGCAGATGACACCACGGTGATTGGTCTAATCAGCAACAATGATGAGACTGCCTACAGGGAGGAGATACAGCATCTGGCCACGTGGTGCACCAACAATAATCTGCTCCTTAACACCGACAAGACCAAGGAGCTCATTGTGGACTTCAGGAAGGGACGAACAGGCTCACATGATCCCATCTACATCAATGAGATGGCCGTCGAGCCTGTATCATCCTTCAAGTTCCTGGGGACCCACATCTCCAAGGACCTTTCCTGGACCACCAACACCTCCAGCCTGGTCAAGAAGGCTCACCAGCGCCTATTTTTCTTAAGGCAACTTAAGAAGAACCAGCTGTCATCAGCCGTCTTGGTGAACTTCTACCGCTGCACAATAGAAAGCATCCTGACGAACTGTCACAGTCTGGTATGGAAGCTGCTCTGTTGCGGAGCGTAAGGCACTGCAGCGGGTGGTGAAAACTGCCCAACGCATCACAGGGACCACTCTGCCAGCTATAGAGGACATCCAGAGGAAACACTGTCTGCGCCGAGCACGCAGTATTCTTAAAGATTCCTCTCACCCTGCTCACAGACTGTTTTCTCTCCTGCCTTCTGGCAGGCGCTTCAGGCTCCCCCGGACAAAAACCAGCAGACTAAAGAACAGCTTCTTCCCCAGAGCTGTCTCCCTCTTGAACTCTGCTCCCCACTGACTTTTTGCCCCCCTAATACACCCCACTCTCCTCTCCTCATAACTCAGACTCATCATAATCACTGCACTACTTAACATTTGCACATTTAAAAATTGCACATATTCATTGCACTGATTCATTTATTTGAACTGTACACACCTACTGCACATGTACATTTGTAAATTATGTACACATCCACTGTACATATACATTTGTAATTATGTTTATCTATCTGCACACTTCTGATTATTAATAGCAACCTGTACATTTATCCATCTATTGTAAATCTCTGTTCATAGCTAACACAACCTGTATATAATGTTGATAGTACATCCATTTGTAAATATCACCATAGTTTTTCTATAACTGCACTTTATAACTTATACCTGTATTCTGCACTTGCTGCTATTGCACTCCTGGTTAGACCTAAACTGCATTTCGTTTCCTTGTACTTGTACATGTGTGATGACAATAAAGTTGAATCTAATCTAATCTAAAAAAGGTACCAAAAAGCGAACTGTACCATACCACTTTTTGGGCACCCTTTCGGAAGGGTACCTAGCTGCTGAACGCTATTGATTTACAGAGATACATCACTAGCTTTACTTTGTCATTTCCTTGAGCGAAAATAACGTCAACTGAAACATTCTGTCTTACACACACACCCACCATAGGTACCCTTTTGGAAGTAAAAGCGCAAGCCTGATAAAGGTGACCGGTACAGTACCGAAACGGGCCATTATGCTCCCTTATTTCCTTCAACAAAAACTTATATAGTGTATGGGCCTATAAACACACTTCTCAATAATTTTGTCATTATTTGATGATATGTACAGACTACTGCTGAAGTTGCTAGAAATTGTGTTCTTTTTATATTTATTTATTTATTTATTTTAATATTGAGTATCAAAAGATTCAAGCATACTTCTGCACATATTCCCTTTTCAAATTCTACTCCCATTACTTTTATGAGGTGTAAGAAGTTTTTTGCAGCTTCATTTTCCCAGATCCTCCCCAGTTTGACAGGGTCAGTTGAGATTAGTTGTGTACACAGGTGGACAGTGAACTGGATTAACTGATACAATGCAGTATAATGCGTTAGCCACTCTCCCACAGTCTCTGAGCGGCCACTTTCCACACTAGCATATCAACCTCCAGTCACGCTACCCATTGTTTGCTGTACGTGTGAGTCTGATCTCCTCTGAAAAACACAACCTTGCTCTTACGTGCGTGTGGGATCCTCCATCAAGAAGCCCACGCATTAGAGATGCCTAGAGGGATCAAGAGAGCCTGATCACTAGGAATTTCTGCCAGCTGTGAATAAGCTACAACAAACCCAGCTATTTTACATTCTCTTCCATGGACTACACGTTCCAGTATCTGAAGCCACATTCATAGAGGATATTTCTGATGAATGTCTTAATTGTGTGCGAGTAACCATGCAGAACACTTTAAACCATCTGTATTTGTGTTGGGGCGAGAAAGAGAAAGAAGGTTTCACCATTCTTCCACAATGTATGACAAACATTTCCATTCTGTGGACGTTTCTGGCTTTTTTGGGATGAACTGCAGTTCTGGAAAGTCTGCACACTTTGAGCTCACACGTGCAGCTTGTTTGGAATCCCCGGCCAAATTTGTGTCTCTTTTCTATGACCAGGCAACAACTACGGTAACTAAATTTGAGGATTAGGGATGTTGAATCATTTATTTATTTAATAAAAATATGTTATTGTATAAGATGCTTAAGACTAAATAAATGACAGAGGCTTATCTTTTTAGCAATTAAAATCAGAAATATATATTTTAAACTATATTATAAATGTCCTTATTTAGCAAGAATGTATTAAGTAAGGGATAATGTCCATTCAGCCGGTTGCTCTAATAAAGCCTGACTTGCTTATCAGCAGCCCAACGCTATATTCTGAGGAAACAACTGGCTAGTTGTATATTATCACACTTATTACACTGAAGTACACAATTATACATAAACATTGATCAGAGCTGTAATCATTTACTAACTTTTTTTTTGAAGAAGCTGGATTAGTGCTGATACTAGTAGAATACTGCATGGCTTCCAGCCAATCAGTTCCAAAAAAGAACTGTTTTGTGTGTAAGCCTATATATACACTCTCAGAAATAAAGGTACAGGAGCTGTCACTAGGGCAGTACCTTTTCAAAAGATACATATTTGTACCCAAATAGTCCACAGTGGTACCTCAAAGATGCATATTAGTGCCTAAATGTACCTAAAAAGTACCTTTGAGGTGCCATTATGGACCCTTTAAGTACAAATATGTACCTTTTGAAAAGGTACTGCCCCAGTGACAGCTCCTGTACCTTTATTTCTGAGAGTGTACATATGGACAAATGGTACATATATAGTGGGGCTGGGGAAGGCTGGTCAACTCAAATTTAGTTAAAATATGGTCAAACCAAACCATTGGGTTAATTTTTCAGTTATTTTAAATTAATTTCTTTTTTTGCCCATAAGCTTTGGGCTTATCTGTTTATTAGAGCCAAATATGAGTTCTGCAAAAGCTCTGCATTTTATTTTTTGACTTTAACAATGGCATTTGCTGTTTAGCCAAACTTCTGCTCGTGTGATCTGTGTGTTTTATAATAGTACTGTATGACTTAAATTTCTTTCAATTCTAGTCTGTTTATATTTGCGTTGCACTCCATTAAAAAAGGCATCATACCTAGAAATTTAACAATGACTTGTGTATTACAGTGCCTTTGTGCCTCTCTTTCCATTGCCGAAGTAAAACAAAGGAAAAAGACTAATGTATGTTAAGCTGAACATTATAGGCTATTTAGAAGCTTTTATATAAAACATTTGACTTTTAGGGCTCAATTTTAACATCGTAGGTGCAAAGGCTAAATTGCATTGCGCAATAGCATTAAGGCCATGTCCGAATTCACTTTTGCTATTTTAAGGACGAAAAAAATACAGTTTGCGGAACATGGTCTGACAGGATTGTGCCTATTCTTTTAATGAGTTATGGGTGTGTTTTCAGCATAACGTGCATTAAACCAATCAGAGTCTCATCTCCCATTCCTTTTAAGAGTCAGTTGCATCCCGCCATGGCACATTAGCTATTTACATGGCAGACTTTGTAAGTGGAAAAACAGAATGATTCACGAGCAAGAAAACAGTTAAACAAACAATCTGCAGCGCAAGGGTAAAGAATTAGCCTCCTTCAATCCTCTGTACTTTCTCTTTCTCTTTACTTTTACTCTTTTGTGAATAAGGTGTTAATTTTTAACAAAGATTTGTTTCAAAACTATTTCTAAATTCAGTTCTAATTTCCAACAAAGTGTGGTCAAAAAATTGAGTTTTATCCAAACACACATCCTATTCTTATGCCCCATATACAGTAGTGTCGAATATGTCTCTAAAACTCGACAGGTGGACAAATTTAAACTTATTTTTGTTAAAACAAATATAAACATGCATATAATAAATTATACTTCTAATAATAACAGCATTATACAAATGCAAATTGTCATAAATTAACAAAAAAAAAGGCATGGAGGCATGAAGAAGGCATGGAGGCAGTGGTTTTTATATTTGAGTAGAAAATAATAATTTTTGTAACATATTTGTGTATTGCTGCACATGCTGTCTGTATTCAGTGTTTGGACCCGCATAGGTGCATAACTACTGCGCTCTGCTGGACTTCAGACCAGCTTTTAGTTGGTCAATGGCGGAGTCTATTTCAGTTCCTCAAAATAGTTCTTCCAACAATGCACCTCTGTTTTAGACCAGCATGGACATGAGTACACAAAGTGGTGCAAATTCAATTCACCTTTGTTTCTATAGCACTTTTACAATGTAGACTGTGTCAAAGCAGCTTCACATAGAAGATTATAGTGAATTGAAACAGTGTCAGTTCAGTTTTCAGTGTTTAAGTTTAGTTCAGTTTAGCTCAGTTCAGTGTGGTTTAATAATCACTACTGGGAGTCCAAACACTGAAGAACAATTCCATCAATGCGCAGCTCTAAAGATACCGAACCATGCAAGCCAGGAAAAACTTCACCAATTGGCAAAAGTGAAGAATTAAAAAACCTCGAGAGAAACCAGGCTCAGTTGGGCACGACCATTTCTCCTATGGCCAAACGTCTTGTGCAGAGCTGCAGTCTAGGCACCGGAGGCTGGAGAATGCTGCACCTCAGCGAAGACTCGTCTGTCCCTGGAGCATCACAGAAATTAGTCTCATGCTCTCCACTCTTCCATGACCACAAAATAGATTTGCTATTTAAACAACGTGTCGCAAAACGAGAAAATTACGGTTGCGCTGGTCTAAAAAAATGGCAACAAATTGTGCCAAACACATTTTGCGCCTTATTGTGCCGGGTGTACTATAGGGCTCTTAGTGTCCTTTGAGAAGGGATTGGTGTCACTTTGAATTCCATCTATTGTGTCAGTTTCTTCTAGTGTGACTTTATTCTGTTTTAATTTTTTATTGCAGGGATCCTCATTCTGTACACAAGCTGTGCAAGCATACAATCTCTTCCTGAGCAGTGCCATAACAGATGGTCTAAAACTGTGGGATCTGCGTACTGCAAGGTAAGCTGCCACTTTAGACCTTTGCACCTCACCCTATTTACCAAAACCAAATTCTTTCATGTCTACAATACATGTTATCTTATTATTAAAGTGTTAATTCATTGAATAATCATTTAAAGTTGACTATGGAAAGATTGACATCTGCATAAATTGAATGTTTCATGGCCTCACATCACTAATACACTGATAGCTTGTTCTATTTAGTGCAGTGAATAATGGTCAAATCCCAGGATGTTTATAGGTTATATACTACCCTTACATAATGCCCTTAATGTTGTTAAGTGCAACCAGGATTATAGCCAGTCAGAAAAATACATCTATCATTAAAACGAAGAATATAAAATTTCCAGATTGTCCAGAAGCTCAGACTGCCCAAATCTCAGCCAAGAGGACTTTGGAAAGAATTCTCTCTGTTGACCTAAGTGTAACTGCTCTGATTTAGGTGGACGCTGTGTAAATTTAGCAATGCTGTTTCTTTCACAGTCTTTTACAGTCTGTTGAAGACAAGTAATATATATATATATATATAGATAAACAGACACAAATACCAAAGAAATCTGAAAAATAAATCTGCTAATAAATTCTAAATTAAACCTTAATTCAGTTAGTTCTAGTTCCAGATGAATTAATTTTTTTGCATAACACAAGGTGTTTCTTTATCCGTCCTTTTTTCATAGAGTCTGAAACTTTAAACACAGCTTTCTGTAAATGTAGTTAATCGCATGACAGATTGGTTCAAAATGCTCTCTTCAGCTTGATGTGTTAAAAATTCATCCAAACATTCATTTGTCATATGTATGCCCCCTGATAGTGTATTATATGTATATGTATTTAATATATTAAAACTATTGTGTCAAAATGCAGTGCATGGGTATTCACTGCTTAATCCATATAAGTTGAAAAATAAGTGTGTAAAATCTGCTCCACTGAACACCACACCAAGAAGTAATTCAATATTTTATTTAGCATCTTATTGATAGAAGCCTATTTTTTACATTATTTCTTTCTTTTATACACTGCTCATCCAAAAAGAAGGTCACCTCCTGAATTTAACTAATTAAATGTGTAAAAAGCTGGTAAAAAGGTATTTAACCCCAATTGCTGGTGAAATTAGGGTTTTAACTGGTAAAACAAGCATTTAACCCCAATTTATGCAGAGACTAGCTTCTCATTTTCTAAACAAGCATATCAGAAGACACATACTATGGTCAAGGAGATGTTATTCTGCTTTCAGAAGTGTCAAATTATTGGCATACATTAGGCTAAGAAGTAAGTAAGGTGTATTTATATAGTGCATTTATCATGTATGACCATACATCCAAAGTGCTTCACAATCATGAGAGGGGGTCTCTCCATACCACCACCAGTGTGCAGCCACCACTTGGATGATTCGACGGCAGCCACAGGACAAAGGCGCCAGTGTGCTCACCCCACACCAGCTATAGGTGGAGTGGAAAGACAGTGATACTGCCAATTCGGTGGATGGGAATGATTGGGATCGTAAGGGCCAATGGAGGGAATTTGGCCAGGACACCGGGGTTACACCCCTACTCTTTACGAGAAGTGCCATGCGATTTTTAATGACCACAGAGTCAGGACCTTGGTTTAACGTCTCATCTGAAAAACAGTGTCCACCGACAGTTTTGGTGTTCCCTTCGCTTTTTACTGGGGCATTAGGACTCACACAGACCACAGGTTGAGCGCCCCCTGCTGGCCTCACTAACACCACTTCCAACAGTAACCCAGTTTTCCAATGTGGTCTCCCAACCAGGTACTGACCAGGCTCAGCCTTGCTTAGCTTCAGTGAGTAACTGGTCTTGGTGCTGCAGGGTGATATGGCTGTGGCTAAGAAAACATGTAAGGAGATTGCGGAAACAACTAAAATTGGGTTAAGAACTGTCCAATGCATTTTTAAAAACTGGAAGGATAGTGGGGGACCATCAACTTTGAGGAAGAAATATAGCCGGAAAAATGTTTTGAATGATCGAGATTAGCAGTCATTTAAAGATTTGGTGAAATCAAATAGTAAAACGACAACAGTAGAACTCATGGCTATGTAAATGCAAAGGGAAGTAAACTTCCCTATAGCCTTAATCAAACCACTTATCGCTAAGGCTAATCAGAAAAAAACTTCAATTTGCTAGAGAGCATACAGATTGGACTCTGGAGCAATGGAAGTAGATCATGTGGTCTAATGAGTCAAGATTTTTCTGTTCCAGAGTGATGGGCACATCAGGGTAAGAAGAGAGGTGTGTTAAGATATACATCCACCATGCCTAGCATACGTTCTGCAGTTGATTCTGGGTAGAATAGGTAGGTTCAGCAATGTTATGTGACCAAAAAACGAGGTCAGTTGACTACGTGAATAATATGACACAGGGATATTCCAAGATTACAATGCCAGGATTTATTGGGGTCAAGTGGTAAAAAAGTGGTTCAGGGAGCATCAGAGATATTATTTATACATGGATTGGCCACCACAGGGTCCAGACCCTAACTCTATTAAGAATCTTTGGGATGTGCTGGAAAAGAATTTGCTCAGTGATCCGACTCTCATATCATCAATACAAGATCTTGGCCTAAATTTTATGCATTTATAGATGAGAATAAATGCGACATTGCAGAAGCATATTGAAATGATGCCGTGGCAAATGTGTGCTTTAAGCTAAAGGCGGTCCAACAAAATAGTTAAGTGTGTGACTATTTTTACTTTTGAATGGCCAGTGTATAATTAAAAAGGTCTAAAATAAAGTTTCTTCCTTGAATAAAACTAACAGGTAAAATATCTATGTCTAAATGACCCAATTTTGCTGAACAAGATAATCAAAAAATAATTTTTAATTCATGCTGAAATGTTTTTTCAAAAAGTTTTACACAATATATTTACACATAAATAGAACCCAGGATATCCTTTTAAAAATGTGTATCCTTGGTTTTCCACAGACGTCATTACACCCGATTGGAAAAAAAACATGATAGTAAGTGGCGATGATAGATTTTCATTTTTGAGTGAACTGTTCTTTTAAGAGCACTCTGTAAATGCATCAGGGTGGAAAACACATTTTAGACCCGTCTGTCCTCCTATGTAGGGAGAAAACAAAACAAGAACAGAGACAGCAACTACAGATACCGGAAAGTTCCAGACTACGAACATACTCTTCTCAGAATTTAGTGATATTTCATGTCTATATGGATACTCTGCACCTGAAACTCTCCATTCAGTTTTATTACCTTTATAAGAACAGCTGAAGGAATTGATGAGAGACATATTGTCCTTACTTTGTGAAATTGTGTAAATTGCTTCTACATCCTTCCTCCTATTATGCTTGGAGAAACATCCAGAAAACTCCAAAAACGTTTCAGATCTCGTTCATTTGTCGTTGCAAAAGTTCCTGGTCAACTATTGGATCCAGGTCAACTATTGGTCAGAAGCATAGAACAACTTCATGTATCATGTAAGCCATAAGTTTCAACTGCCAGTTTCCTCCCCGAGGTGGTCTATAACACCTAAGCAAAGCTATCCGTTAGCGTTAGTTTTTCTACTACCGCATGACCCCCATGAAGTACGAGTTATTTTTGCCATCTTTGCAGCCGATCACATTTGTTTTCTGTACTGAGCTGCAGGAAAATGGCATCATTAACTCATTGGCTGAAATAACCTTTCAGGACAGCATATTTTTCACTTCTCTGAAGGATTATTTCCAGTGGAAAGGAGAAAGGAAAATTGTCAAATAGGAAATCGTGAAAAACACTTAAGACAGAAAACTAAAGATAAATGCAGGTCAAACACGGGAAACATGGACGGGAGCATATGTGAGAATTAGTGACATCATTTGCCTGCAGTCATTGACAAACCGAAGTCTGGCAATGGAGTCTTTCAGCGCAGGCCATTTTATATGTATTTTTCCATTTATCCAAACGGCTGGCTCTTTGACGGTGCTCTGGCTTCAAGCATGTGAAAGGGCTTTATTTCCCCCCAGACTTCATTTAAAGCATAAGTGACATCACTCCGCAGGCCAAGACAAAACCTTCAGCCAAAAGCCAGGAAGCTCTGGAGGACTGAGACTTATGGAACATCTTCTCATCTTCTGTCGCTCTTTCTCTGTCTGTTCTGGGTCTGTATGTTTTGCATATCACAGTTAAGGAAACATTTTGAACTTCAGACTAAGTGGAGAGCAGCAGCCCTGTGGACTTTGAATTATGTAGGAGAAATACTAGGAACAGTGCCTGAAGTGCTTGCTGAAGATAAAACTTTCTCTTTTCTGAAGCACTTCTCTGTCTTCAGTTGCACAGGATGTCAGGGCACCACTGGTGGGAGCCAGATTACTGAACAAACACTGTAAAAAAGCTTTTTACAGTGTATGTGAATATCAAATTTATTTATTTCATAGTACATATAGCAAAAACGCAAAGTGATTGTGCTCCATAAGAATTTTGAAGTCACAATGAAAGGAATAGTTCACCCAAACCAAAAATTAAAATGACTTCTTCATTTACAGTATTCAGCCTCATATGATTTTAAAGTTTATTTCTTCTGTTGAACACAGAAGAAGATATTTTGAAGAATGCTGGTTGCTATCATCTATCAACTTCTGTAGAAGGAAAAAAATACTATAGAGTGTACAATATCTATTTTTTTTACTTTCTTTATTATTTTTTAAATATTCAAACACACACACACACACACACACACACACACACACACACACACACACA
>CAIGQZ010001313.1:5741502-5765400 GCA_903798205.1 Danio tinwini | reverse complement strand
TATATATATATATACCCTTAAGCTAAATTAAGTGTGTGAAAGTGTCTGTGATTGTGTGATTATGTGATAAGGCAAGAAGTTTAGTTAGTATACACTTTAAAACCCAACAGTCAACTTTATTAAATGAAATGAGTGTAGTTAACTCAAAATTTACCGAAAGTTAATTCTACCCATTTGAAAAGAGTTTTGAACTCAGTGTTGAAGGTAATGAGTTAATTAAATACCTCAATACTTTAACTTAAATGGAGTAAGTTCACAGTACTCATATAGATTAGTTTTTTTTTTACTCAAATGGTTTGTTGCAATCGGTTTCCTCAAACGGTTTGAGTTGACTTAACTTATTAGGTTTTACAGTACTCAGTTGGTTTGAGTTCTCTTCATTTATTGGGTTTTACTGTGCTCAAATTGCTTCTTTTACTCAAATGGAGTAAGTTCACAGTACTCATTTAGATTGGTTTTTAAACTTAAATGGTTTGTTGCAATCTGTTTCAAATGGTTTGAGTTATCTTAAGTTTTACGGTGTAGTTTATAAATTTGTTTTATGTGTCTTCCAGGCCTATATATATGACACACGCAGCAGCATCTTCCTCCATAAACTCCAGAGACACTCTGAAACGGTCCTGAATGTAGCTTTCAACCCTGCAAAGCCAGAGGTAAAAATGTATTCTATTCTAAAACCACAATTTTTATTTAACACAGTTTTCATGAATTTCATTTAAACTAGTGCTTGTCACATCTGGGTCAAAGGATGCATATGAGATTGGCAGAGAACATTTATTTGCACATTACACTTTTATTGAAGCAAAGGAGAGTAATTTAACTAGAACATAATTGAACATTATGCATAAACGATACCAGCCAAAGAACAAAATTAAATCAGGAATATACACAGTACAATATATGTATGCATGTATGAATGTATAAACAAAACTAATTACCTAAATAATGAACTGATTAATCACCATGAAAACAAATGAAAGCATCCTTTAGAATTAGGAACTATTACAACAAACAAGGGAAAACACTTATTCCATGGCCTGTAGAAATTCTTTATACTAATTGTCTGGAAGGTCGTAAGATTTTTTTAATGCACAAGTAGTTCCAGTCAGTTTTAATCACTGTTAAAAATTAAATGTGTGATTCTCAAACATTAGGAGTGACCATAGTAACTCACTGACAGTTGTCGGAGCCTTCATTACTTTGTAAAATTTTAAGGACACAGACGTGTGATTCACCAGAGGCTGATGTGTATCAACCAACTCACAAATATACTTTTGTATATACAAATTGTTGCGAAAAGGTAGCTAACACATGTTACTATATGAGCTATTAGACTCGTGGCACACAGGATACTCTAGAGACTGAAGTTAGAAACTGTGTCCTTTAGCATCTGTGTTATTGCGCCTTCCTTCCATGCCCAAAATGCCAGTTCAAATACCACACAGAGTACAGCTGGAAAGGTTACACAAGGCTTATAGCAGTTGTTCCAAAACTAAGTGCCATGCTGTTCATTACCTACATCAGCTATCAGCAGTCAGCTATCTGGTAGCATCCTAGCCATCACAATTAACTAATTTAGAAGCTCTACATAAGCACAAGCTCGACACAGCACACAAATTGTGCTCTTTATTGCTCAGATCCCGTTTTGACATACATTTCTCTAGTAGGTTAACTAATTTTTTTTGTAACTAAAAAATCTTAAATATTTTTAAATAATTAAAGCACTTCAATAAAATAAGTTTGTCTTTTAAAGCGATATTCTTTTTTGTGTTTTTTTTTCTTACAGTACAGTTTTTTAATAATATTTTAATAGGCCTAAGTGACCAAATGTGTATTTTATAGCCTATTTATTTAGGCAGCTGTGTGTGTTATTAGGCAGCTGTGTGTGTGTGTATCTTATACTATAGTTTAACTGCCTATTTTAAACTAGGAGCTCTGAACATAATTCGAATTACAAATTTGCTTCCACGACCACGTCTTATTAATGCATATACTTGTTTTAATTAAAGTCATACTATAATAATTGATTATGAAATGGAATAATTCATTCCTGGAATAGTCCTACTAAATCTATGAAACTAAAGAATTAACTTACAAATTTATTCATGGCATTTAAGCCTGCATGAACAACAGAACACATACAGGTACGAAATTCAAATCGAATAGAGCCTAGTGCAGGAATGCAATAAAGCAATGCAGTTAAACAGCAGCATATTACTCTACTCTTAACCCAAGCCCCCTTCAGTACATTCAGTATTAATCCACATAGTGTCAAAAGTTAAACTATTTTGAAAATTGACTGCACCACTCGTGTGTAGAAATAGCTGATGTTGGCCATAGCAATGACAAACAGCAGGAGATTGTGAGAAATGCCTCAGAAATGCCTTTAAATCGGTAAAGGGAGAAGCACACACAAGGGAGAATTCCTCATTGCAGGGTAAGCTATTGTGTCAATCATCAGAAAGATGACAGCAACAAACACGGTTGGCTATACTATGGTATTTATACCTTTTTATTCCCCACAGCCAACTCAGGCCATCTCTCAGTGATTGTCATCTTCAAGTGGTGATCAATCCCATGATCCTCCACACTCTGCTGGTCACGTTTACCGGATCCAGCACTTCATATTTGGAGATGTCTTGTATTGACGTTGACGCGAGCACGCAAAAGATTCGAACACAAGACAAATCGTTTATTAATATTTATTCATATTATAGTCAACTCTTTCATTTGAGAATGAATAGTTTTATCACAGTGCACTTTCAGATTTAAACCTCAGCTGGATGTTTTCATTCACTTTGAGCTGTGTTACACACACACACACACACACACAAAAACATAACCCATAATAGGGGCTCTTTAAATTACACCTTTTTGAACCAAAACTGCAAAACTCTAAACTACACTCTCAAAAATAAAGGTACAGGAGCTGTCACTGGGGCAGTACTTTTTCAAAAGATACATATTTGTACACAAAGAGTCCACAGTGGTGCCTCAAAGGTGTATATTAGTGCCCAAATATACCTAAAAAGTACCTTTGAGGTACCATTATGCACCCTTCAGGTACAAATATGTACCTTTTGAAAAGGTACTCCCCCAGTGACAGCTCCTGTACCTTTATTTCTGAGAGTATACCACGCTAACATGGGTCATTCTGAAAAAGTTGTCATCTGTACAAAAAACACAAATATGTCCAATATTGTCAAACATACCCTTAAACGTAACTAATTACAAACCTTTTCTGTAAAAAAAAAAAAAAAAAGGTCAATGTGTGTAACACACCATAAAATTATTCCAAACAAGCAGCTTTCTGTTGGTAATAGTGAAGTTTGAAATTCAATCTAGTGTTAAATTAATAAGGAGAAATTGTGAATCCCAATTGTGTGGATTCCTTTTTTAATTTGACTAGATTTTGTTTGAAAAAAATTGACCAAGCACAAGGTGTCGAAAGACCCCTTCCGTCTCAAATAGCTCATGAAATAGATTACAATAACACAAGGTTTGAAGGCATTGAAAAGAAGAATATCTCGACTACTGAATGGGATTCTTTTATTACATCTCGTTGAGTGCAGCTGAATATGTTTTACAGTGTGTGTTTTGTCCCGCTGCCTTGCTGTGGTACCTATGAGGAACCCCATCTTCCTTTCACCGTTAAATGAATTCGCAGAAAAAGCTTCCGCAGAGGGGTTTCATGCAGCGAATCAAAGCTTGTGTTGGGAGATCACTGTGAAACACAGCACGAGCCTCTACACCCTTCACTCGGTCCAGTGTGTCCTCACCTCAGTCCCTGCTCTCCAACACAACTCAACACATCGCTGACACAGGCCTGTTACAGCCATCATACTGTACTGCTGCTTTAATAAACAAGGTCCCTGTATCCAGTGTTAGTCGTAGGCACTCCAAGAAAACCTCTTTGTTTCATTCTTATTCTTCGTCACATTAATAATTTCGCCAACTGTGCTAAAGGTGCATTTGGAGAGTGTTTTTAATTCTTTGAGTAATGGTGGAGATAAAGTTGAAGTCAGAATTATTGGCCCTCCTAATTTATTAACCTCCCTGTTTTTGTTCCCCAATTTCTGTTTAACGAAGAGATGATTTTTCTAAAGACGTTTTAGTTGTAATACTAAATTCTTTTATCTTTGCCATGATGACAGTACATAATATTTTACTACATATTTTTCAAGATACTAGTATTCAGCTTAAGCACCCGGAGGAAACCCACGCCAACAGGGGGAGAACATGCAAACTCCACACAAACGCCCAGCCGAGGCTCGAACCAGTGACCTTCTTGCTATGAGGCAAACGTGCTACCCACTGCGCCATCGTGCAGCACGTTATAGGTGAATTAATTAAGGTAAATTGGCTGTAGTGTATGTATGTGAAAGAGTGTGTATGGGGGTTTCCCAGTGTTGGGTTGCGGCCACAAGGGCATCCGCTGCGTAAAACATATGCTGGATAAGTTGGCGGTTCATTTCGTTGTGTTCACCTCTGAAATAGAGACTAAGCCAAAGGAAAATTAATGAATGTATTCCTCATTTATTATAATGTTAAAAAAGAAACAGCAGTATTGTGAGTAAATAATGACAGGGCTTTTAAACTTTAGTTGACTACGTTTTTTTTTTTTTTAAGTGTACAAACCAGCAGCCTTTTGGTAAGCGTTTTTGATTAGCGGTGGATACGAAGGAGCTGTAACCTTGGACAGTGGAACATAGAGAGGAGTGAATGGTAATTTACGGGGCTGTAAAATGTATTCTTTGGGTTAGGGCTACAGGAGGCTTTTGCGAGGGAAAGTGTGATTCATGCATTGCAAATGTGTGGGATTCGTAAAGTGAGCTCAGCATGTGCTCGTGTCTCTAAAAGGGAGATGTGATCAGGACAGAGATCTTCCTAGACGCGTGGTCTTCATCTGGTCGGTATGTCAGCAGAAGAGATGAAGCTGTCTGAAGTCCTGCCTTT
This sequence comes from Danio tinwini, assembly GCA_903798205.1. Lineage (NCBI taxonomy): Eukaryota > Metazoa > Chordata > Actinopteri > Cypriniformes > Danionidae > Danio > Danio tinwini. The sequence continues at coordinate 5,760,444 of CAIGQZ010001313.1, read as the reverse complement.
TCTTGACCCTTGAGCGAATGACCTTCTCAAAGACTTTGTGCTTTCTGTAAAGAGCTTCTGTTCATTAAAACCATAGGACTATGACTTTTCTTTGGCACGCAAATACTAGTGAATTAACAGTCAGATCAACAATCAGATCATTACCATTCATTCATTCATTTTCTTTTCAGCTTAGTCCCTTTATTAATCATGGGTCACCACAGCGGAATGAACCGCCAACTTATCCAGCACATGTTTTACGCAGTGGATACCCTTCCAGCTGCAACCCATCACTGAGAAACATCTATACACACTCAGTCACACACATACACTACAGGTAATTTAACTTACCCAATTCACCTATAGCGCATGTCTTTGGACTGTGGGGGAAACCGGAGGAATCCCACGCAAACACGGGAAGAACATGCAAACTCCACACAGAAATGCCAACTGACCCAGCTAAGGCTTGAACCAGAGACCTTCTTGCTGTGAGGTGACCGCGCTACCCACTGTGCCTCGCGCTGCTCCTCAAATGCATTACCAGGGCTTGAAATTAACCTTTTTTCTTGGTAACACTAGTGCTCCTAACTTCAAAAATTTAGGCGCACCAGAAAAAATTAAGTCGCACCATCCGAAAACTAAGAGCACAGTTACTACACGTTTTTTATTAACAGATTTATTGCATTTGAAATGAACTCTAATCAAAACTAACAAATAAACAAAAAACATGCGTCACTCTCCAGCCTTGCACGCACTGCTGGACGTGAATGAGATGAACTGAATTAATAATAATAACTATGCTGTGTTATTAGAGGTGGTGTCTGATACTGCACAGATGCTAGTGACATATAACTTATTATTTGCATACGTCATCTTAAAAGCAATAACGGTCTTTTCATGAGCTGCAATATTAGTTTCATCACGGTGAATGCATGCTCTTTAGCAATGGTGAACTATGTCGGTCGCACGACTGACAGCATCTTGACGATTAAATGAAGGATTAAATAATGTTAGAGTATCTCGTGCTTAAAATTTTTAGATTCAGTGGCAAACACTGTTACCTGAAAACTCTGTCCCACTGGCTTTACGGTGAATGCTTTAGTCATTTTCATAGCAGATCTAAACCACTGGAAGTCTTTTATCCACTCTTCGAAAAGTGTAAATGCTGGATTAACATTCATTACATGATCACTAATCAGATCTGCCATTATTTGTAACTTTAGGTGGTTTCTAAAACTAAATCAAAAGCTCCCAAATATATTTTGAGGTTGCATAGATAAAATTTCGGGCGTATATGCGACCAAAACAGTCGCAATTTCGAGCCCTGATTACCAATATTTTGTACTTTGGGGACTTATATGGGGGCTTCTATTGTATAATATAGGTATTTTATTGTATTTTGGGGACATTTGATGAACAATTAGAGTGTATTCAACTCATTAATTTTAGTATTGACAAAAGCAAGTGGTGTCTGAAAGCAAATAAAACTGGAAAATGTCATAAATATCCTAACAAAACTAACTAGTGAATTAAACAGTCAGATCAAATACATTACCAATATTTTGATTGTATTTTAGGGACATTTAATGTACAATTATAGTGTATTCATAGATTTTAATATTGACATAAGCAAATGCAGTCTGAAAGCAAATGGAACTGGAATAATGAATGTCATAAATTAGCTAACAAAACGAACTGCTTCCAAGATGCTTTTCATGAATGTACTGTATGAAGTCAGTTTTTTTTTTTTACAGCTGTCTTTTTACAGCTGTCTTGGAAAAACAAGCATAGGTGTAGTTCATTAAACTATCTTTACACATTACACACTTTTCCACATACGTTTTTCTTTTCTTCAGTTTTATATTAGATAAATGCAGTCACATTCATATATATTTGAAGTGTGGCTTAAAAGCACGGTTCACTCAAAACAAAAGGAAAATTCTGTCACCATTTACTCACTTTTTAAACAAGAATTTTGCCATTTTAAACCTAAAAGCTGCTATTTTTGCTCTGTGAATTGTTGCTCGTAGCACTACTATTTAAAGTTTTTAGTTTTTGAAAGACTTTTATGCTCATCTTAAAATTAGAAATGTAAAATATTGTTAACATTTAAAATAATTGTTTTCTATTTTAATTTAATGCAATTTATTTGTGGGATTTCAGCACAGAATTGTGCTGCTTAATTCATTCATTCATTTTCCTTCGGCTTAGTCCCTTTATTCATCAGGGGTTGCCACAGCGGAATTAAGCACCAACTTTTCCAGCCTTTACACAGCGGATGCCCTTCCAGCTGCAACACAATACTGGGAAACATCCATACACACTCATTCACACACATACACTACGGTCAATTTAGTTTATTCAGTTCACCTATAGCGCATGTCTTTGGACTGTGGGGAAACCGGAGCACCCGGAGGAAACCCATGCAAACACAGGAGGAAAATGCTAAATCCATACAGACGTGCCAACTGACACAACTGGGACTCAAATCAGTGACTTTCTGCTGTGAGGTGACAGTGCTAACCACTGAGCCACCGTGTCCCACCTGTGCTGCTTAATATTTTATTAAAATACATGAATAAATACTTGTAAATAAGAATATAAAACAGTGAACAGTGGATGTCAAGTGTTTTTTGAAGCTTTACTGTATTCTTAAAATGACATCTGTACTTTTTGTGTTTTTATTGCACTTTTCTGTTCTTTTTGGAGCTTGAAAGCCTGAACTTTGTTTGAGCTTGGGAAAAAAAGCAATGATTTTTTTCAATATAAACTATTCATATAAATGCCTAAATAGAGCTATTTGTTCCAGGCTTTAAAATAACACATCTTCTCCTCAGCTGTCTTCCATCTTGACCTTCTGACCCGTGCTTTAGTACATCTTCATCATTTTGTATGACTTCAGTTCTTCCTCTTTTCTTTTTACATTTTAAAGCGTCTTGCATTCAGACTGACACCTTTTGGATCCTCAGCACTACTTGTGGTGCCAGTACCTCTGCGCCATAACTCAACTATTTGTCGTCCGTAGAGCATTCCTTATCAGAAAGGAAAAAGTGTGTGCTCGTCTGTGCTATTCTCTGTTTACGATTTAGTTTGGGGAATATTTGAGAAATGAGCAATGTGGGGAAGCTTTGAGAGATAAACTATGTCAATGTTTAAGACTTGACACTTACTTTAAGGATCAATTCACTCAAAATAAAAAATTGGCCATTTAAATTTTTTGTTTAGTTTAGAATAAGCGTATATATGAAATAGGAATGTGACATGGACCAATTACATCTAAATGAACCAAAAACTGGACATGATGTCACAAGATGCAACCATAAAATGGACATAATGCTAAAGCAGACATAGTTTTACTTGTGAAGTTACAGTTCAATACAAGCATCAGAGATACAGGAGTTCTTCAATTGAGTATGTGGTGCTGTTTTGATTTGATTTGATGTATTTTGTTTTAAACTAAATAATCATATACTTCAAAAAATTTCCAAACACAAATCAACAAATAGCATCTACATATGTGCATTAAACTCAAAAATAAATCAAATTATTTTAACCAGTTCGAAATGGAGCAAAATTCAATTTTTTGTCTGCCTGTTACCACCAAATCCAACAACAATAGATTACATTAGATTAGATTAGATTAGATTAGATTAGATTAGATTAGATTAGATTAGATTAGATTAGATTAGATTAGATTAGATTAGATTAGATTAGATTCAACTTTATTTTCATCACACATGTACAAGTACAAGGCAACGAAATGCTGTTTAGGTCTAACCAGGAGTGCAGTAGCAGCAAGTGCAGGATACAGGTATAAGTTATGCGTAAAGTGCAGTTATAAAAAAACTATGGTGATATTTACAAATGGATGTACTATGAACATTTTATACAGGTTGCATTAGCTATGAACACAGATTTACAATAGATGGGTATATGTACAGGTTGCTATTAATAATCAGAAGTATGCAGATAGATAAACATAATTACAAATGTATATGTACAGTGGGTGTGTACATAATTACAAATGTACATGTGTATGTACAGTTCAAATAAATGAATCAGTGCAATGAATATGTGCAATTTTTAAATGTGCAAATGTTAAATAGTGCAGTGATTATGAGGAGTATAAGTTCTGAGGAGGGTGTGGGGGGTGTATTAGAAGGGGCAAAAGAGTCAGTGGGTGCAGAGTTCAAAAGGGAGACATCTCTGGGGAAAAAGCTGTTCCTTAGTCTACTGGTTTTTGTCCAGGGAGCCTGAAGCGCCTGCCGGAAGTTAGGAGTGAAAACAGTCTGTGAGCAGGGTGAGAGGAATCTTTAAGAATACTGCGTGCTCGGCACAGACAGTGTTTCCTCTGGATGTCCTCTATGGCTGGCAGTGTGGTCCTTGTGATGCATTGGGCAGTTTTCACCAGCCGCTGCAGTGCCTTACGCTCCACAACAGAGCAGCTTCCATACCAGACTGTGACGCAGTTGGTCAGGATGCTTTCTATTGTGCAGCGGTAGAAGTTCACCAAGTTGGCTGATGACTGTTGGTTCTTTTTAAGTTGTCTTAAGAAAAAGAGGCGCTGGTGAGTCTTCTGAGAGGGGTCTGGCTGCAGACTTGGTGCAGTGCAATCTGGGCTGCATCCAGTGCTTTTTAATGCACTCACCTAACCCTACCCATCACTGTGACGTCACTCACTCCATTGAGTGCATTGTGTCTGACATTGCATCGCTGAGTGATGCAATCTCAGCTTGCATCATAAAGGCTGCATCCAGATACTATTGAGCCTTCTTGACCAGGCTGGGGGTGTTGGTGATCCAGGAAAGGTTCTTTGAGATGTGGGTCCCCAGGAACTTGAAGGATGAGACAGGCTCAAGGGCCATCCCATTGATGTGGATAGGATCATGTGAGCCTGTTCGTTCCTTCCTGAAGTCCACAACGAGCTCCTTGGTCTTGTTGGTGCTAAGGAGCAGATTATTGTCGGTGCACCAAGTGGCCAGATGCTGTATCTCCTCCCTGTAGACAGAGGCTCATTCTTAAAATGTAGCCCTATATACTGTATGGGGTAATTTACAGTTTTAACCCAAAGAATGACTAGTCTGTTAGATGAAGAAGAGCCGGAGTCAGAGATTCAAATTAATAAATAAAGTTTACTTAAGATAGATTGCAGTTTCATCAGCAGAAGCAAGCTTCAACACTCGTTGAAGTCGTTGGTTCCTGGGCCGCTCTGCCTTACAGTACAACAATGCAGCAATTATACTCTTTACACAAGTCCAGAAAAGGTGGGATCCAGGTAAACAGTTCTCATTGGTTACAGCAAAAATAGACAATTCTAAATGTGTGCGTCAAGGAAGGATTGTATCTAGCTCCAGATATGGATGGCCTAAATGTGTGCGTCAAATGAAAGATTGTATCTAACTCCAGATATGGATGGCGGCATGGTTCTTGGGGGTCAGGCCAACTCGAAATTATTAAGAGCTGATCTCCGACCTGTAAAAAGCTGAACCATGGAGGCATACATATACGCAAGAGACAATCTGTTATGGAAACTCAAGGTTGTTTCTTGTACTTTCAGCTGACTTATCAAACTAGTTCAAACCTGGTTTTAACAACATTCGGCTACAATATCCTCACTACACACAAAGTCTATCTAGCATAGAAAGGCATTACTTCAAGAAGAATTAACAATAAAAAGTTAAATTACTGTATCATGACAGTAAAAAGAAGAGCAGGTGTTCTCTCCCCCAGCATCCGTAATCCTGTTCCAAAGAGAAAGGGAGAGAGAGAGATCTCCGTGACCTATGACCTGGTTTTGTGTGTCTCCTGGAAACAGAGTTAAAATAAACAGACAAAGAAAGAAACAAGGACACTGCACATTCCTGCATAAGGCAGTATGTTTAACTTATGCATTAGTTAAAATCTAATTAAAAGTTAAAAACTCAAATAATCAAATAATCATATTTAATAAAAATAATGAAAAACAGGATGATGAGGAAAAGGATAAACGCTGATCCATGCTGAGATACTGGAAGGTATAAATCAGAATCCTTCATTACATTTCTGGAGAACGCGAATTATGTAGCCAGAGGTACGTATGGCTGCATTTAAAATGAACATTATGGGGCGGTATGACGCTGTTTCTTTTTGTGCCTACCAGCTGACTGCTTACCTCCATGTGGACAGCTTTTCCGCTGTTGTCCAGTGGCTCGCCGTGTACGTTGGCGGACTTGTGATGTAGAGCAGAGTTAACTGCGACGACGGGGTTCGAGTCTGGCAAAGAACGGTTCCAAAAAGGAGGTACAACAAAAGCCAAAAAATAAAATAAACAAGTAAATAACAGGGTGAGAATGTGGTAAAATCTGAAAACGTGGCATTTTATTTTTCTGCATTGCTTTTGAAAACACTGCCAGTTGGGTTTAGGGAAGGAGGAAGGTGGGTCAGTCGATCGGTCAGTCAGTCAGTCGACAGCAACCTCTGGTGGATTTACACTAGAAAAGCAAGCACTAATGGCACTCGCGAGAGAAATTTGAGATCTCAAAAAGTGTACACAGCGGCATCTGCTGGATTCTAGTGGAAATTTTACCTCCTGGGACTATTTTGGCGCTCTTCGGAAATGTATATAGGGCTACGTTTTCAGAATGAGCCTGATTTGAAATCCAATCATTTCATTATGACTTTAAATTATTGAATCTTTTATCCTTCCCTTATATTTCTTAAACCATTCACAAATTTCCTTAAATTAACTCAAACCCAAAACTGACATCATACTTCAAACAGCCACTCGCTGAATATTCACAATACATTCATAATTTGGTGCCAACTTCATGATCACTCTTTTTTACATATTCTTTTATTAACATGTTTTGTAATTGTATGATCCAAGATATTTATTTACATAAACTCTTTCTGTAGCGTAATAATAACAATCATTTGTCTAATTTTTTTTTTTCTCAAATAGTATAAATAGTATAAAACCACAGTTTGAACTTATTTTTTTTCTGTTGTTATTATCTCCAGCAGTGATAAATTGTTGGCAAATAGAATATATTTTAATAACTCTACACATTCTACACTTATATTTCATATAAATTACAAACAATTTTGGACCTAAAACTGATCCCTGTGGTACGCCACTATTTACATTCATATATGATGATAAATTGTCATCAGTTTCAGTTTTGGCTTTCTTATACATTTGTGAGTTCTTTACAAGTTACCATCTAATAAAAAACACTATGTATCTTAATATATCATATAAGTAGCTTGTTTGCAAATTTGTATTATTTTTATTTTATTTTTTATATCTTCAGTGATAAGAATAACAGTTTAAATGCTAAGCGAACCAAGACTATGTATAAATTATGTAATTGTATTTTTATTTTGCATCATATGAACCAAGAAGGAAAAACAAAAGACAAGAAGACATTTTGATTGAAATATTTTTGTCTTTATGATGAAATTCAGTGGAGTCTACTGCACAAAAAAGCAATTCACTAAGCGACCTGTCATTTATTTACTTCAATGATAAATTCTAGGTCAAATTCTTTTACTGTCTTTAAAGGGTCAATGCAAACAATTGACTGTGGCTTTTATGGAAGGAATTCCAAAAGGCTTAAGGCATTGAGTTATTTTTTCTGCCGTTATCCAACAAACAAGAAAACAGATCATATTTGTACATGGCCGCTTGAAGGTTTTGAATGAGATGTATGTGAGGATTTATTGTAAATGATTTAAAAGCCTGTTTTTATTACAGTTGCATGATTCCCCGAGGCATATCATATTGCAAACCTCATTAAATCAGAAGGATTATAGATGGATGAGTCCGAGAAAGATAATGAGAAAAGAAAATAAAGCTCAAATCTGGGTCAAAATTTGTCTCAGTGAAAAGGAGAACCTTTGTGGCCTGTCCATCAACCCATCAACGTGTGACCACACATCAGGCTTATAGGGTCACAGAGAGACTATTGTAAACCCCCATAAATGATTTACAAACATTGCGGTTGCATTGATGACATTAATTGGTCACACCAATCACGTCTTTCTGGGGAGTCTGTATTGTAAATACAACTGCGAGTCTTTTACAAAGCCGCATGTCGTCTTTCTAAGATCCCAGCGTGATTTATCTCAGTTTTATGTTAGCACATAGAAAATATAAAACTGAGTTACAGGCATTGACAGCGCATGCTCTGAGTGATCCATTGAAGCATCTTTTTATACGTTGGAGTGTGTTGGGAGGTCAGGATGTAGCACTTTAACTGATCAGCGTGAGCTTTTGACAGAATTACTTGTCTGAGGCCAGAAACAGATGAAGGATCATATTTCATAGAGATGGCCTTGAAAAACCCTTCCACACTGAACACTGAAGCACAGACTCTGGTGTCATGGTTATGGATTAACCCTGACAAAAGAGAATGTCATGCACCTGTTCTGCATTAAAGGTGCTCAACACCACAGCATGTCGTCTGGAAGGATGTCCCTTTGGATGTGTGAAGGGGTTTAAGGCGGAATATTGAATGTTAGATTGAAGAGCTTCACATTGAAGTTAGCATTTTAATAGGTCAAGGTCTTCAAAAGGGGTCCATCAACTATTTTAACTTTTCTTGTGAATTAAATGGGAAAAATACTTTTCAAAAGTTATGGGTCACTATGGAGATAATGCTTTTGTTTAGCAACACTCCAAAAATTATTTATAAATTACTTATAAAATGAGCTGAAACAATTAATTTCTTGAGATGTTTTGGGACAACCTGATTGCTTTTTATGTACTTCAAGAGTTCAAACTTAGCTGATGATTTATAATAAATGGTGTTTGGCATGTCCTGGGAGAGAGCCCTGAGCTCAGAATATCCTCGAGCTCAGGGTTTACACCCATTTGAATGGCAAGAGGGGAGTTTGAGCTTAGGTAGGTCTTGAGAACTCCCCTGCTTGTGAGCGTGTTAGGAATAGCTGAGATATAGCTGGCTAAGAGTTTGACTTATGATGCCACTTTGGATTAGTTAATTTACTCATATTGTATGTCTTTCGATGGTGGGAGGAAACCGTGGAAAACCCACGCCAGCATGGTGAGAACATGCAAACTCCTCACGGAATTGGCACCTGGTTTCGAACCAGTGGCGTTCTTGCTGTCAGGCAACAGTGCTAACCACTGAGCTGCCCTGTCAGGAGAAGGGGGAGGAGTAGGGATGGAAGGGGGGATTCTTCAAGACGAAGATGACTGTAATGAAAAAAAAGGTTATTTATAGTGAGTTAGTATTCATCTGATTGGTGCAATATGTGGAGCTGATGCTGGACCAGCCATGATCAATCATAAGCACGTGATCCTCTCGAAATTAGTTTATAAATAAACCACACTTAAATTTGTAAAAACAATTAAGTTAATCAATTTGTGTTGGGACAACATAAGTGAATTGAGTGCAGCCCTAAATTTTTTTACAGTGAAAGATGCATAAGAATCCTTTTAAAAAAAAATTGTTATTTTACAATAAAAGAAAAAAATTAGTAAAATAACGACTGTTAAATTACAGCAATTAACCTGAAAATAACAGGCATTAAATTACAGAAATGTACCGTAAAATAACCGAGGTTAAATTACAGAAATTTACCACTAGAATTTTTTATTTAAGGAAATTTCTGTGATTTAACGTCCGTTATTTTACTTTTTTCTTCCAGCACTCCAGCTGCCGGAAAAAAGTAAATAACAGATTTTTTTACAGTACTCAAAGCTAAAAAATGACCATTTACTGAACCACAAATGGTTTCAAACCTTTGTGAGTTTCTTTCATCTTTTGAACACAAAAGAAGATATTTTTCTGAGTGTTAGTAATGTATCCATTGCCATCCATAACAGGAAACTATTATTCAAGAGTTTACACTTAGATATTACTTGAAACTATTAGCAGGTTTGGCATACTGTCCCGGGAAAGAACCCTGAGCTCGGAGATAATTGAGCCCATGGCAATTAACATGTAAGGGGGTCCGAGATCAGGTAGGTCTCAAGAGCTTCCCCTGGTAAAAGGATGAAAAGGAGGAGATGGGTTGGAAGGGGGATTCTTCCAAAAACAAAGATAAGACAGTAGGGTGAAATCGGTCTATTTATCGTAGGCTTGAATCATTCTGATTGGATTATTGCTGATTATGAATGAGAGATCAGCCGCGATCAATCATATCACGTGCTTCTCTCGAAATTAGTTTGTAAAACTTCACCTATGGAAGTCAGTCGCTACTGGTTTCTAGCATTCTTCAAAAATTCTCTTTCAAAATTGTTTTTTTGGTGGGTATGGGGGCTATATTTTTAAATTGATCAAAGTGATTGTAATGACCAATAATCTCAAATAAATGCTGTTTTTTTTTAAAGTAATGTATCAAAAATTCTACAAAAAAGCTACTTGTATTGATTGATTGATTGAGAAGCAAAACATATTGAATGATTTCCAATATTTCATTTGAAATATTAAAGTATTATATTTAATTTTTAAAATCAAATTACTGTTGTTTTTACTGTATTTTTAATAGTTTTTCTAGTGACCTGCGTAAGTAATAAAGTCAGCTTTAAAAGTAACTCTGTTCAGACCTTTGCATCACAATTACATTTGCTCCATGTTTTTATTATACCTCAAAGCAGGTTTAAACACCAAACATTTGTGAATCCGGTCCATGTTTCGTAAAATGCACTTAAAGCAGCGCTTTTGATAGTTCAGTTTGAGAATTTATTATCTATAGAGATGTTGTAGGATGTATCTACAGCTCTCTAAACTAAGGAAATCAACTTCATAGCAGATTTGTTGCTTATGAGTCTGTATGTCAGTTGAAGACTAAGATCTTGGCTGTGGCTGTTGAAAACAGTGGCTGATCAGATCATTGTGTGGGCCATAAATGGCTTGTTTTGCTTTGATTGTTCTCTCAAGCACATGCAGCAGATATTCAAGAGCCGCCTGTCTCTTTTTGAGATGAAAATTAAGTGTCTTCTGCAAGAAGTCTCCAGCCACAACTCCAAATTTATCACTTAAAGAAATAATTCACCCAGGATTCTGTCACCAATGTGTTTAAAATAACACTTTTATAAATGACTTTTTCCGTATACAGAGCACAAAAATAGACATCTTGACATCACTATTTTTCATGGTGATGGCAATGAATGGAAACTGAAGCTTTCAAGCTTCAAAATGGATTAAACTGCATTATAAAAGTTTGACTTAGGTACAACATGAAATTCATTCAGTAGCAATGCTCAATTCATCCCAAATTTTTAGCTGAACCTGAAAAAAATCAGTTCTACCAAGTATGTGGATTAAAGGTATACTGAAATAATGCTGTAAATAATGTCATCTTTCTTACACACAGACTTCACTGATTGTTTTACTTCATAAGACATAAAATATTGACGATGTATTGTAACATTAGGAGCCATGGAAATTCATTTTGTTTTGCCTGAATGTGGTTTATGACTCAAAATGCTGCATGGTAGTCAATGACTTACATTTTTCTGAGTCATCGAAGACCTCACCTACTCAAACACTTTCTTCCTTGATAAGTAAATTAACAGCAAATGTAAACTAACATTTAACAACTCACTGAAGCATCATTTCTTAAGTTTAAAAGCATATTTCCCCAGTGTAAGAGACCAATACATTTTTAGTGGAAAAATATTAACACGCATCTTTGACCATCTTCATTTTTTGCAGCCTCTGATCCACAAAGTGATTCGCTGTTCATTCCTTTTAAAAAAGATATTGCATCCAGTCCTGTATTGTGTCTTAAACTCCTCTGTGTGAATTAGTGCTTGTGTTTTGAGTTGCTATTAAATTGGTTAATCATTCAACAAACCACCTGTAGGACACACTCTCTTTTCTCCATATGCACCAAATACTTCAGCTCTTCATATTCCTGAAAACAACTTGCAATTCTTAGTGTGCTCTGCAGGTGAGTGGGCTTGACAAACCACCTGTAGGACATGCTCTCTACTCTCCACATGACACTTCATAATTCTGAAAAAATAAAATAGAATTTAGACTTTTAGATTTAGTAACTTAGACTTATCATAGCATTTAAATACTGCTGCTCTCTAAAGTGCTTCTTTCTACTTGTAAGTTGCTTTGGATAAAAGCATCTGCTAAATGAGTAAATAAAAAAAATAAAGATATTGATATGCATATGGCTTTAAATTTTGCATAGACTTTGTTGATCTTTTTCTTTGTCCTGTTCCAAGCGCTTATTCATTCAGATTTACAAGACTGGAAGTGGAAAGTCTTAGTGGTCTTAGTTGTACTGGCTGAGATCTACAGACTTTCAAAGCGCAATTCAAAAGTCAATTCACTCACAGTGAACAATTTTAATACACAGAATTTATTCACTTATTCATGCATGCATTGATTTTACTTATACAAACAGTGAAGTGTGCAAAAGAGTTTACCGCAATTTTTACAACTTGCCTTTTTATTGTTCTTTTCGCAACATATAATAACCCCCAAACAATATTACTATTATCTTTACCATTAGTTTTTGGACACATTCACATCAGCGAACAAAGTTATGATTAACTACACTTGTGTGAATTTATTTGTCCAATAAAAACACAGAAAATGGCTCAGGGAAGAAAAAAAAACCTTTGAAACCATGCCAAGTTTTCAGATGGTTGCAGATGCCACTTGCTTTGATATCATGTTATATAATACAATGGCATTCAGACATTTTTATGACTTAAGTGTCCAAATACTTTCTGAAGCCACAGTATATTATTTCTGCACATTCATCGGTATTTGTCTTTAAGTTGCAGCACATGAATTTTGGAAGCTATGTGTGACGAGAAAGAGTTATATCCTTAGGCAGAGGCCACATTTTATTACATAAACAGCTGTAGCTCTATCTCCTGGCTGCGGTTTGGTCCTAAATTTTGAGAGATCCAGTGTTATGGACGCCATATTGTTAAGAGTTTTGAGATCAACTCTTTAAAAAAAAACATCTTTCATCTTCTTGGTCATCTTACAATTAGAAATCACTTTATAAAGTTGGCATATTTTATGATAAATGATTAAAAATAATAAAAAAATATACATTTCATATAGTTTGGTGACTGATTTGTGTCAAACATAAATCCCCTATAATTCAAGCTATGAGGCCCAAAATGCTACTTGTGAGTTTATATTAGTGCCTAAAGTGGACATTTTACAACCTAAAAAGTAAAATCGTATACCTTTTAATAGGTATTCAGTGACAGCTTTCGTACCTTTATTTTAGACAGTGTATTAAGCCAAGGCAATTAAATCTGCTTTTTGTATGAATCAGTTTACCCTATGATCAACTGCTCATTCATAAAGAGATAATTATACATAGAAAGTAATTTTACATAAAACACATTAAATGCAAGTAAAGTGTCTTCTATTGCGCTTTCAAATAACATTTGTGAAAATAAATTTGGGTGAACATAGTTTGTGTGGGTACGTAATACATCATTTTTTGTTGTGCAGATCTGTGTGAAAAAAGAACTTTTTAATAAGATTTATTTATCAGATTTTTGTGACAGTTAAACAAACAATAGTTAAAGAGAAAATAACAATACAAATAGAAAAAATTAAAATATATAACAGTACAAAATTTATAAAAAAATAAAAATAAACCACACTATAACCCACATATTGTGCAACAAACAGTGTATGCTGTGCATAAACAATATATGATGTGCATTGATTTTACAAATTAAGCATATAAGCAGATCAGTATCGAAAGTTGAGGTTGGCAGCATGGTGTATTTAGTAAAATAAATAATGACAATAAAAGAAAAAAGAAAAGAAACATTTAAAAGAGAGAGAAAAGGGAAAATATATTAAACTAAATAGCCTGGGGGGTGTTATGGTTTTCAAACTTGTGGTTTTACGTCAAGAAAGGGTTGTATGCTATTATATGCTATAATTGTAAGGGTTGTATGCTATTATATGTTGTATAATAAGGTACAAGATGTGTTCGGTGTGACTTGTTGCTGTTTTCAGACCAGTGCAACCCTAATTTTCACATTTTGTGCCACATTGTTTAAATAGCAAATTAATTTGAGCCACTTTGTGGACTCATGGGTGTGCCGGTCTAAAAAGCAGTTGTGTTAAGGCGCATTGTTGGCGCATTGATATTTAGAGGAACTGAAATAGACTGCACCTCTGACCAACTGAAAACTAAAAACCACTGCCTCCATGCCTTCATGTCGGGTGGGGGGGATCAGTTTATTCATGACGATTTGCATTTGTATAATGTTATTATTATTAGCAGTAATATTTATTATATGTATATTATATAAAACAAGTTTAGATTTGGCATAAGAATAGGACGTGTGTTTGGATATAACTTTTTTGACCACACTTTGTTATTATTGTTCATTTATTCATTTGCTGAAAATTAGAACTGAAATTAGAAATAGTTTTGAAATAAATTGAGTTAAACAAACTAAATTAAATATATAAGCTAATGTATGTGTTCAGTGGAGTGCGTACAACACAGTTTCTCTATCCACCAAAGTAAAGAGAAAGCGGCTGAATGAAGGAGGCTCATTCTTTATCCTTGCGCTGCAGATGGTCTGTTTAACTGTTTTCTCGCTAGTGAAGCGTTCAGTTTTTCCACTTACAAACCCCACCATGTAAATAGCAAATGCGCCATGGCGCAACGCAACTAAGTCTGAAAGGGAAGGTGAGATGAGACTCTGATTGGTTTAATGCACGTTATGCTCAAAACACACCCGTAACTCATTAAGAGAATATGCTCAACCTTGTTAGAGCATGTGCCAGGATGCTTTTGCTATTTTGTTCATAAAATAGCAAAAGTGGATTCTGAAACGCCCTTAATGCTTTTACGCCATGCGATTTAGACTCAGACTCTCGTTAAAATACAGCCCTAAAAGTGCAAGATGGGCAGATAATAATTTTTTTCTAATTTAACAAAAAATAAGGCTTCTTTAATCCATTGAGTATGGGAATGAGGAACTTTTTGAGAACGTTCTCACCCATGAGCTATTAACCTCTAAATCACGAGAAAAAAATAATAATTTAGGCTGTATTACACTTTCATTGTTTTTATATCTTAGAAACTTTTGGTGAGAATTAAACCCTTAGGAATAAGAAGTTTAACTGGGCACGTTATATCATTCATAACGAGGTTTTCAGCCCATTTTGCACTGCAGATGCTCTCTGTAATGCTTTGCTGATCTCTGCCAAAGTCATCCTCATTCCAGGACATTCCCCTGTTTTAATGCATTTCAGGTGTCAGATTCTCCCAGCCCTAGGTTTTTTCTCTGCTAATTCGATTTTCTGTCCCACTCACTGCTGTAATGTTAGGCATCATGATTTCAAAAAGTAGCCCTTTATGTTTACATTCAACATATTATTCACACAATAACACCAGGGAACGCATTGCAGACGCTCTCCATAACCTACTTTCTTTTGTTATTCAACCACTTACAGAAGTTCCTATTGCGAGTAGTCACTGTATCGTATTTAATTCAATTATTCAAGTGAAGTTCCTTTTCAAAACACTGGCTTTTTGTGTTATTTATACACTTAAGGATGAGTCACTGCTGGCAGATAAAGAAAGGTAAGACAAATGAAGTCATAAAAACAGTGGTTTGCGCACATGAAGATATCAGTGTGTGACTCACGCCTTTGGTATCCAAACAGCACAACTACTATGTATAATTCTTAAAGTTTAATCCCATTAAATTGGCTTTGATTTCTTCCTTTCGAAATGCTCAAAAGCTTGACCACCTAACAGGCTCTGGAGAGACTGAGAGAAACTTTCCGTTCAGGCAGACGATACACAAAAGCCAAGTCTGAGACGCTGCTGTGGAAGCTAGTACAGAGGTGTGACCCTTCGGTGACTTTTACACATGGCTTCTGTGATATCGCACTGGTTTTCTAGACTTTAGAAGAATTAGCAACTTTCAGATCAACAATTAACATTAAGATAAACTGTCAAACATTATCATTTGATCATTTGATAATTTTATCATTCAAAATTAGAGACAACCACTGTGTTTATTTAAAGAGGCTACAGTAGATGCGTGCAGCAGGAGAAATTATTGAATTAAAACAGACTGCTAATGTTCTAAATAAAAACATGATAGTCTAACTAACAGTTTTCCTTACAACAAAAATACAATATTTAGGATTTTCTTTAAATAACCATCTGTTTTCTGCCCTGTGTACAGACTTCATATTCTGTCCACACAAATGACAGTATTGGAAAATAATTTCAATGCCATTTGTGTTTGTTGCCAGTGCTTAAAATTTATGCTTAAAGGGTTAGTTTCCCCACCAAAAATGAAAATTCTGTGATTAATTACTTATCCGTATATCATATCACTCCCCTGAAACCTTTGTTTATTTTTCGGAACACAAATTAAGATATTTTAAATGTAATCCGAGAGCTCCCTCGTTTTCCATAAACAGCAATAATTTTGAGATGTTCAAAGTCCAGAAAAGGAACCAAATATATTGTTAAAACATCCAGGTGACAATAATGGTTCAACTGTAATCATACAAGGCTCATTGAACACTTTTGTGCAACTGTAATGAGTTGTGGTCATGACAACAAGGATTGTATCCAATCTGTAGCTTTTATTAAGAATCGTCGTACAGAAAAGGTCAAAACAGGGACAGAGGGGAGCATGCAGATAATCAGAGAGGCAGGCGAAAGGTTGAGGCAGGTGAAAAATACACATTAACAAGAAAACAAACAAAGGTCAAAACAAAGTTAGACAATCCAAAAACACTTTGTAATGCTCACTACAGGAAAACGAGACTTGAACAGCTTCAGCTGTGTGAGTGTAAACAGGGGGTGAACTGGGACTGGTGTGGGAGTGAAGTGCATGATGAAATATGTAGTTCAGTTGAATGACAGGGAGTGTTATCCAGCGATCTACAATAGCTAGTTTGCTGATGATCATAACAGAAGCAAAAGATAAAATAACTCTGAATACAATTTTGTTCACCTAATGTATATCTTCTGTCCTGGGTCTGGTCCGGGTGAGTACTACGGGTAGTACGATATATTGCCAGTAGAATCAGCAGCCTTGTATTGTCCATAGTAAATGATCTGATGAGTTTTTGTAGTTGTATGATTACAATTGAACCACTGAAGTCAAATGGAATGTTTGACATTGTTTTTTGTTCCTTTTCTGGACTTTACACTTCTCAGACCAGTGTATGGAAGATCAGAGAGCTCTTGGATTTCATCTAAAATACCTTACTTTGTCTTCTGAAAATGAACAAAGGTCTCAGGGGTTGAAACAACATGAGGGTAAATTAAAAAAAAACAGAATTTTGGGGTGAACAAAATAAATAAAGGATTCATGCACATACATAGCCAGACCTTCAGGAGAGTTTCTTCCTCTAAAGAAAAGCATGACCAAATAGGTTGTTTGTACTGGCAGATAATTATGACCCAGAGTAAACATTATAGAATTAAGCACCATTTAGAAAGTGTAAAAATAATGATGATGTTGTGCTGTGTCTTGAAATGAAATGACATATAACAACAGCATTACCAATCAATATGCAAGTTGATTTAAAAACACTGTGTAGACCTTGAAACGGACCATACCCACTATTTTCCCTACTTCAAATTCACAAAACCTATATGTGACCCTACACCACAAAACATAAGTGTCATTTG
This sequence comes from Danio tinwini, assembly GCA_903798205.1. Taxonomy (NCBI): domain Eukaryota; kingdom Metazoa; phylum Chordata; class Actinopteri; order Cypriniformes; family Danionidae; genus Danio; species Danio tinwini. The sequence continues at coordinate 5,742,837 of CAIGQZ010001313.1, read as the reverse complement.
ACGTATGGTTTGTCAGTTTAGGAAAATATTTAGTCGAGATAGAAGTATTTGAATATCTGGAATCTGACGGTGCAAACAATTCTAAATACTGAAATAATTGCCTTTAAAGTTGTCTGTATGAAGTGCTTAGCAAGGCACATTACCTAAAATTCTGGCTTTGAAGCAAAATGTCTTCATAAAACATGATCGTTACTTGATATTCTAAAATATTATATATCTATTTCTGGCATAAAAGAAAAATCGGTAATCTAGACCAATACAATGTAATTTGGCTATTGTCCAAAATCAATACTAGTGGAACATAAGATTTTGTGGTCTAGGGTCACTTATTTACATTTATGCATTTGGCAGAGGCTTTGGAACACTATTTGGATACTATCTTTGCTTATCATGTGAATGCCAGGATGTGTTTTTTGTTTTTTGGGGTTTTTTTGCAACTTTGAAACCAATGATTATTGCTACTGTAATGGTCTAACAATCGAGCTACACAGTTTCCAAATTTTGATGAAAGGCCACAATGTGTTAAGGGCACTAATTTAAAAACACTACTATAGGTCATACTTAAGGAAATTAACAAATAATCTATATAGGCTGTATCAATCATAATGTAATACTCAGTTATATAGGCTGGAGTACAGGGTGTGTTATTGCTCTACTATTACTGCTCCAAGGCACACATGCCTCACAGAAGTCCTGCAGAATTCATCCAATCAGACCATGACCTCAAAACTCCTGAAACATTTTCAGTTGTGTGTGCCAAACGCATGTGAGGTTCAGGATGTGGGCCTGGCGTTTAAGGCAGAGATTAAATCCAGCTTGATTTACAGTTGTGAATTGAACAGAAGCGGTGAGTGGTCAAGCTTACAAAATATATTCTCTCACCCAGTTTTGCTTAGTGGGAAGCTAATACCATGGTAAAATAAGAGTTGGGGCTCAGTGGGATGGCATATTTTCCGGCTTGTATAAGTCTTGTGGCTTTGGGCAGTGTCAGTGGCACTGTCAGTTTGCTTTGTCTCTGCTCTCAGCTTTTCCCTCTGAAGGTCTAGTAATTTTTTTTTTTTTTTGGAGACACCCATCTGTATGCCGGCAGCAGCCAGCTGTATTCCTCAATGCAGATAATTTAGAGTAGTTCAGACTATTACACCAGGCCATTATTTGGCACAAAAAGATTTTTGTCATTTTATGTGTTCCCATATTTCTAATAACTTTTTCGAAAACAGGTTTAGAGCAACTGAGCAATTAAATTGAGTAATTGAGTCTTTAAAATCGCACCATCATGGTTCCTCAGTTGAAGGGAATTTTCTCTGATTTCAGGGTAATCTAGGATTTAAATGG
>CAIGQZ010001313.1:5727199-5741102 GCA_903798205.1 Danio tinwini | reverse complement strand
TATAAGTTGACTTGAATTATATGCATTTATATTATTTGAGTTCATATGGTCAAGCATTTAGAGTATTAGTAACTTACAGTATACAGATTTGATAACTGAACTAAAAATGTTTGAGTTCAGTTAACTTAAATGATTTAAGTCAAACAACTGTATAACTACTCAAACGGTTTTAGGAAGTTCACTGAACTCAAATGAATAAAGTCAGTCAACTTATATCGATTTGTTCAAACCATTTGAGTAGCTAGTTGTTTGGACTTAATTCATGCTATTACTGTACCTGAACTGTACCTGTTCAAAAATGTTATATAATAATCTTTTAATATATTTGTTGTAATATATTTTTAAATAGTTGTTATATTTGAGGTAGAAGATCAGATTTTTTTTATGGTTTGACCATTTAAATTTTTGAATGTTTTCCACCTTCATTGTAAACCTGGAAATGTAAAAAAGTATTTTTATAATTGTGGAAAAGTCAATAATTCAGTCTTTAAAAAGTTAAATACACCCAGAATATTTCTGATGTTCATTTATTTGCTGAACAGTCTTTGAGAATTGTGTGAACTTGTGTTTACTTTTTAAAGTGTAAGTTTAACAATGTTGATCCAAACATGTTATAAACTAAGCTTTCATTAATTGGACCAATATTGTGCTTCATGGATTTCAATATTGCACTGCACTATCAAAAACAGTGCTGTTTGGAAATGCTCTAGCTCAAATATTTCTCAAATCAAATGCTGTGGGACTGGGACTTTCAACAGGCCAGATAATACAAGCCAAAAGATAACTTTATTTGGCCTTTCAAATGACTTTACTGTGTCTGTAAAGGCAGGTATGTGACAATCTCAGCTCAGAATCCGCTTCAAACCGCTGCCAAAATGGTTTCATGACTTTTTAAAACCTGGCTGGACAATTTCCACCTATGACAAACTGATGAGCTCATTCCCGTTACCCCAAGTCCGTAACCCTCCAGACAGCATGTGCTGCTTAAATCCCTCACCCTGCGTGTCACAACACACTTAAGAGGCTTCTCTTCTGATTTTCATCTGTCAAAACCTAAAAAGATACTTAGAGTCAATGGAAAACCCAAAGCTGGTGGGATTCCAGTAAACAAACTACTAAATAGGCTTTCAAAACTAAAATGGCTAATTGCCTTCAGGAGAGCACAAATCAAAGTTGCGGGACATAAAAGTTTCAGAACATTTTTATTGGCAAATATAAATAAATGAAAACCATCAAGCCTTTTACCCCATCATTAGGACGGCAGATGTGTTGTTATGAAATGTAATGTTTCTGTTTTGTCTGTGGCTTATATTTGTATATTTTATATTCATATTTGGGATATTCGATTACAGTTGATCATGTGAAACTTCACTTTTGGAAGTAATAACTGCAAACAAGAACTTAAGTTCACTTGAAACATCCAAGACTTCATAGAAAGAGTAGACAGTTGTATTGTGACGCTGCGACAGGATGTTTCACGAGTGAAATCTTTTTTGTTGTTTTGTTCACAGCTGTTGACTGGAACACTCGATGGAAAACTAGCTTTGTTTCATCCGTCCGAATGTCTTCTCCCTTAAGTGTGGGATCTCTGACGGCTCGCTTCTCGGCGCTGCAGACTAATGAAAGTCTTACATCAGTCACATTGAGATCGCTCTGTTGGCTTGTCACCTCTGAGACCTACATCATGGACGGGATCTGTGATTTCACCATTTCAGCCGCCACTGACAACCTACAGATGTGACAACATGCTCACACCCTCAGCTGTCAAGCCAAAGACACACCCTGAGAGAGAAGTCCACTTTATCTCCTTTCCCATGCACCAATACACATATACAATATGCAGGATTATTCCGTCTGTGGTTCATTTTCAGCTTTAAAATTATGAATATGCACTTACCGACCACTTTATTAGGTAATCCTGAGATGCAAATCTCTAATCAGCCAATCACATGGCAGCAACTTAAAGGGGTAGTTCACCCAAAGCTGAAAATTCTGTCATCCTTTACTCAACCTTTAATTGACACAATCTTGTACCTTTAGTAGAACACAAAAGAAATTACTTTGAAAAATGTTAGAAATCTGTAACTATTGATTTCCATAGTATTTGTTTTTCCTGCTATGGAAGGCAATGGTTAAAAGTTTTCAGCTTTCGTTAAAATATCTTCTTTTGTGTTTAACAGAAGACAGAAATTCATAAAGGTTACCACTTCCACTTGGCTAAACTGTCCCTTTAATGAATTTAAGCATACAGAAGTGGTCAAAACAAACTGCCAAAGTTTAAACTGAGCATCCGGATGGAAAAGAAAGGTCATTTTAAACATGCTAAAGTTGTTGGTGCTTGACAGATTGGTTGAGTATTTTGGAAACTGCTGATGGGTGGTGATTTACACGCACAACCATTTGTAGGGTTTTACAGATATTTAAAGGGTTAGTTCACCCACAAATTGTCACTCAACAAAGAATCATAAAAAAATTGCTGTGTGTGACTCACCCTCAAGCCATTCTAGATGTAAATTAGTTTCTTTTTCAGGTCAAAACTAAGAATAATTTTTTTGTTTTCTTTTCAATGCTAATGGCTGGCTGAGTTTTAAGAAGTCCAATAAAGCACATCAATCCATTCATGATAAAAGGTGCCTCACGGCTCTGGTGGTTGAATAAGGGTACAGATATCAAGTCAAAATACACTGTAAAAATAATATAAGTATTCAGTATTATTACTTAAATAAGTAGTGTTAATAATACAAGTATTTTTGTTACTCCTGGCGTGCACACTACTCTGGCAGCTTTGACCAGCAAAAATGGAGTGTTTTCAAAATGCTGAAGATTGCATTTTAGTTTGGAAATAGTGATGATCTGTTTTAGTAGAAACACAGACCTTTGAAAATGGACTATCCACAATCACTCCCTGACAGGTCTTCTGGGCTATTGTGTATCATTCCCTGATTCGCAAGCCCCATATGACTATTACACAACTGGTAGGCATCAAATACAAATCCTGGCCAAACATGCAAATGCCCATTAAGCTTGAATGGTCACAAATTGTGTGTTTAAGGCTGTATAGTGTGGACGAAGATTGCTTTTCTGAACCATATTAAAAATCTGTCAGTCTGGACGAAGCTTTTATTCTAAAATACCAATACCAATTTAAAATAAAAATCCACTAGTGTAAACACAGCTTAGACTTTACTATTCATTTAGAAAAATGTATATAATTTAAAAACAAATAGTCTGTCAAACTTATCAGTCAACTTTCATTCCTTCATTCATTTTCCTTCAGCTTAGTCCTTTTATTCATCAGGGGTCGCCACAGCAGAATGAACCGCCAACTTATCTAGACAGCATGTCGAATGCCCTTCCAGCTGCAACCTAGTACTGGGAAACACCCATACGCTCTCATTCATACACATACACTACGGCCAATTTAGTTTATTCTGTTCATCTATACCGCATGTTTTTGGACTGTGGGGGAAACTGGAGCACCCGGAGAAGACCCACACCAACACGAGGAGAACATGCAAACACAGAAATGCCAACTGGCCCAGCCGGGACTCGAACCAGCAACCTTCTTGCTGTGTGGTGACAGTGCTAAACATTGGGCCACTGTGTCGCCATCAGCCAAATTCTTTCTTAATTTTCTTTTCATCTTAGTCCCTTTATTAACCAGGGGTCGCTACAGTGGAAGAACCGCCAACTTATCCAGCATATGTTTTATGCAGCGGATGCCCTTCCAGCTGCAACCCATCACTGGGAAAATCAGCCAACTTATCAATACATATTAATTTGGTACGTTTTGTAATTTTTAATTTAGAAAAGTTTGTGTAACTTATGTACATAAAGGGGCGGTGCGGTGGTGCAGTGAGTAGCAATATCACCTCACAGCAAGAAGGTTGCTGGTTCGAGCCTCGGCTGGGTCAGTTGGCATTTCTGTGTGAAGTTTGCAAGTTTTTTCCATGTTCGTGTGGGTTTACTTCGGGTGCTTCGTTTTCCCCCACAAGTCCAAAGACATGCGGTGTAGGTGAATCGGCTGAGCTAAATTGTCTGTGGTGTATGTGTGTGAATGAGATTCATTCGGCTGTGGCGACCCCTGATTAATAAAGGGACTAAGCCGAAAAGAAAATGAATGAATGATTGTACATGAAGTGGTTGGGCCTGAATTATTTGCACATATGGTTTGAGGTTTAAAACAAATATTAACGCATATAAAAGCACAGGTGTCCGTCTGGCACCAGAAGATCTTTAAATAAGTGATAGAGGGGAATGCTGGAGCCTGTAATGATGGGTGGTGTTCACTACAACTGCTGGCAGCGTTTCTAGACCAGTAACTCCTCTGAAGTCATTCTGATCTCTGCCCATTCAGAAACTGACCCATCCCACTGAGGCTGATCTGATCTCATGCTGCAGCACTTTATATTGACTCTCCTGACTGTTTTATTGCACAGAATAAAACAGACACATGCTGATTGGCCAAAAGCTGCATTTTATTTACAATGAATTGCTTTATAAAGGACTATACACAATAACCAAACTGTTTAGTATCTATATGCTTCCTTTTGGGCAACTCATTAAAAATGAAAAAGCTAGGTTTTAGAAAAAATTTTAAATTCAGAAACTGACCCATCTTACTGAGGCTGATCTTAACTTGTAGAGCTGTGCATCGATGGATTGCTCTTGTTGTAGTGTTTGGACTCTCAGCAGTGACTATTAAACCACACTGACCTGAACTGAACTGAACTGAACTGAACTTAAACTCTGAAAACTGAACTGACACTTTCAATTTACTATAATCTTCTATGTAAAGCTGCTTTGACACAATCCACTTTGTAAAAGCGCTATACAAATAAAGATGAATGAAATTTAGTTTAGTTTAATTTTATTTTATTTAATATTATTTAATTAAATTTAATTTTATTTAATTTTATTTAATTTAATGCTCGATCCTTACTACAGTAAAGGGCTATACTAAACATTTTACATTAGTTGTTTTTTTTTGCACAGAATTAAAATACACTTTTTTACTCAAACACTAATACTTTTCATAGCTGTGTATTATTTCTTATAAAATATATTGTGTAAAAACTACTAAAGTGTTAATAAAAATGACTTTTTTAACTATTATGCATTAAAAAAAGTAATATTTTGGTTTTAGGGATCTCAAACAACAGGCTGATTAGCATGCAAGTACAAAAAACACTTTCGTTGTCTTATAATATGTATTTATTTTTAACTAGTTATCGTAATGACTCCCATGTGATTCGTTCAGTGATTCATTTGTTCCCAAACCCCTCTTTTGCGCAATGGTAATTTCTGCGCTGATTGGTCTGATGACCCAGTCTGTTGCAATTGGTCAACTGCGTTCAGCGCGAGACAGAGAGAAACGCTCCCCACCACGGCTTATCAACATTGTTGAAGTAGCCAGAGTGCAGCGTATATGTGTGAGCTCAATGCAGAAGTGCATTAACGCAATGCAGTTAAACACCAGCATATTGCTCTATTCTTAACTATAAGTAAAAACAGTGACACACATTCAGTATTAATCCACACAGTGGCAAAAGCTGAACTATTTTGAAACTTGACCGCCACACATGTGTAGGAACAGCTGATGGTGGCCATCGCAATGACAAAGGGCAGAGGATTGCGAGCTCACAAACGTATTTAAATTGAAAAAGCAGCATGCGTTGCATTTTCAATGTGACTTTAGACGCGATATGTGAATATAAAGAGTTCACTCATCTTCAGTCATGATCATTCCCACACATACCCACGCTTGTGTTTGAAGGGAAAGGCACATTCAGGTTATACCGGATCCGGCACTTCATATTGGGAATTGTTTTGTGTCAACAACGATACGAACAGGCAAAAGATCCGGACGAAAGATGAATCATTTAAACAACTCTGAGTTGAATTATTTAAAAAATCTGTATTTTTAAACAAGGTACACTTTCAGATTTAAACATCAGCTGGATGTTCTCATTCACTTAGAGCTGTGTTGCACACTATATGGTAGGTAACTTTCAAAAACCCTTAATAGTGTATGGGCTTTAAACTCCAAAGTTACATTTTTAACATTAAAAGTTGTCAGAACAGAGATTGAGATTTCATAATTCAATACAAATGTGCAAATAAACAGAAAACATCCTTGAATCGCAAGTGAAAGGAAACTGTTAATTAACACATTTTTACAGTTTGTGACTAATTAAGTAAAAAAAATGTGAAACAATACTACAAAAAAACAGTTGCAGGATCTGTTTTTATTTAAGCTGTGCCTGTATTCTCGAAATTGAAGCCTCTTATACCATATTGCTTAAATATATAACAGTATTTAAATAGAGCATATAATTTAAGCATATCATATAATATAGCATATAGGCTGACATACAAATGACACAATGTGCATCAAATCTCTCTGTAACCCTAATTTTCACGCTACTTCACTTTTGGAGGTGACAATACACTGTACATTTTCATTACGTATATGTAATTCCAAGCTAAAACTAAATAATTTGTAGAGTAGATGCTTAATTTCGGCAATTGTAAATGTGAATGGATAGAGTTCAGCAGTTTTTGTTCATTGTCTTGAGTCTTTGCAGGGAAATATTTTCACCCCACATGACTTCAAGCACTAGCTGAGGCAGTTTTGTAGTGGTTTTATGTTAGAGCTTCACTTTTGAATGAAAGAAAAACAATCACGCCTCAGCTTCTCGCTTCTAATTGGCTTTGGCTGCTTTTCCTAAATAAAGATGCCATGTGCTTATAATGCTAAACAGAGTCATGTCAGATGTGGATGAGCTTAAACCACCTCAGGATCGCCTGCTTCTGTCAATAAGTTTTGGTGAAGAGACTTTCAGATCCTTGTTTTTGGAAATGTGTTCATAGCTGGTCCAAGTTTATGACAGGATGCTAAAAGCTTGCTTTAGTGATGTGTGAACTGATGTTGAAATGGCTTACATTATGACATTTTATAGTTCGACATAAATTGTGGTATAAAAAAAAAACGATAATGAGCTGCTAGTACTTTTCCTGTTCATTTATGTCATTCATTCATTCATTTTTTTTTCGTCTTAGTCCCTTTATTAATCCAGGGTCGTCACAGCAGAATGAACCGCCAACTTATCCAGCACGTTTTTACACAGCGGATGCCCCTCCAGCTGCAACCCATCTCTGGGAAACATTCACACACACTCATTCACACTCATATACTATGGACAATTTGGCCTACCCAATTCATCTATACCGCATGTCTTTGGACTGTGGGGGAAACCGGAGCACCCGGAGGAAACCCACTCGAACGCAGGGAGAACATGCAAACTCCACACAGAAACGCTAACTGACCCAGCCAAGGCTCGAACCAGTGACCTTCTTGCTCTGAGGCGACAGCACTACCTACTGCGCCACTGCGTCGCCTGTTCATTTATGTATTTATTTTTATTTATTAAAAAACTGTGAGCACTTTAAAATTCTTGATTTCTCTGGATTTATTAGGTATGTGTTTGAGTAAAATGTTAGTAGTTGTTTTGTTTTTTAAATGTCTATTTTTTTTCCAAATTTCAAATTAAAAAATGATAATTAAAGCATTATAGTTTATGTCATTATAGTGTATTAGTGACCTGCTTGTCTCAGCTGACTCTGGAGCCTCTACCGTCTTGGTCTTACAAGATCTCGCTGCAGTGTTTGACACAGTGTGCTATTCTATTTTCATTAACAGGCTGGTGAGACAACACTCTCATTTAGTGGTCTTGTGAAACAATCAATCAATCTGGGGTGTATATAATAACTTTAATAATAATATTAATAATATTAATGATGATGATTATTATTATCATTATTGTTATTATTATTAAATAGGATATTGCTTATTTATTTTTTATATATTTTTTAAAGTCTACTTTTACAGTTTGACACATGTAAACCACAGCAGAAAGTCCTAACCAATAGGCCCATGTCATATACAGTACAGATAATAAATAACCCACTATAAATTAAAAGAATTAACGTATGCTATGTTTTTTTTTTACAAGCTTTGGAGACGTAACATAAATTCCGCTTTTAAATAATAGAATGCCTATAGCTTTCGCCATGAGGCTGTGTTCAAAATTAAATCAATGTTTTCAAAGTGCACTGCCAAGGGAGCACAATTGTAAACATGAAGATCGCTAAAACTGAACTGTAAAAATACTTTGAAAGCACATTACACCTAAGAGAGATGACCTTAATGCTTTTTTATTGTTAATAATTCCAACTTTGAATGTTAGAATGTTCTAAATGAATAGGGCATAGGGGGGATAAGTGGGAATAGAACACAGCCAGCAACTATGTTTCATTCTTTGAATGTTCATTGGATTAATGGATTTGGGAAACGGCAAATCAATGAACTATGTTTGTAATGACGGAACTTGCGACCTTAGTTGGCTAATGATGGTTTTGAGAAACGCACCCCAGGTCTGCCATGGTGTTCCTCAGGGAGCTGTCTTAGGGCCTATACTGTTTTGTTTCTTTATGCTTCTTTTGGAGCAACTCATTAACAAATGTGGTATATTAAAGTGATATTACTTTTATGATTCAATTTATATCAGTTTTAAAGCTTTAGGATTTAGAAAAAATATATATTATTATCATCATTTAGAGCATGCTTTTTTTTTTGAAAATGACAGTTGGTCAGAATAACGTGATTATTACTTTCTGATGAAGAACCTTTCAGAGAGTTCATCTTGGAACTCTCTTCAAATATTTTTATTATAGGTCCAAGTTTATGATGGTGCTGAAAGCTTACTTTGGTGATTTGAATGAGCTGTCGAAAACAAATTGCCGAATTGGCTGAATTGTTGTTTCTACACTATTCTCATTAGAACTGACAGTCAAATTGTTAACGTAGTTAATTTATTAATAATAAAAACAGTTGAATGTTTATAAAGCATTTTTGAAGATCTCTGGAGAATTTTGGCTTTGTCCCATTATCAATCACAGTCTAGTAGTCTTTTCAGGCCTCATTATTCGGAAAGATTGCTGCAGTTCTTCTCTCACAACTTAACAAACTAAGGGTTAAAGGCTTAATCGAAAGTTCATTCAGAAACGGTTTCTTCTCTCTGTCAGAACAGGATGTAATTAATTTATTAGATATTGAGTGAGGAGAGCTTTATCAAAGTAGGTCTGCACATATTACAAAATGAGAGAAAGACAGATTTATATGTGGGGGTTTGCATATGGACGACTTTGCCAGAGACAACAACATTGCTTCCGAGAACTGTGACTGTCAGAGCCTTTTCATTAATGTTAGATTACACAAAATTTAAGTACCTATTTTTTTATATATATAAGAAATTTTTTTATTTGTAAAAATTCTATATATAAAAGCACTGCAAAAATGAGTTTTTAAATATTTTACATTTTATATTATATAAATATATTATTGATTTATATGAATTACTTTTTAACATAGAATATAAAGTATAAAAAGTAATAAAGTATAAAAACAATATAAATTTGTTGATGTACTAAAAACACTGCAATACTTATCTAAAATGCACAAATAAGTTCCAAGCAAAATAAAAAAAAAATACTATATAATTTTACTATATAATTATTGCTATATATTTTTTATATATATATATATATACAGCTGAAATCAGAATTATTAGCCCCCTTTTGATTTTTTTTTCTCTTTTAAATATTTCCCAAATTATGTTTAACAGAGCAAGGAAATTTTCACAGTATGTCTGATAATATTTTTTCTTATGGAGAAAGTCTTATTTGTTTAATTTCTGCTAGAATAAAAGCATTGTGTATTTAAAAAAAAACATTTTAAGGTCAAAATTATCAGCCCCTTTAAGCTATATCTTTTTTCAATAGTCTACAGAACAAACCATCATTATACAATAACTTGCCTAATTACCCTAACCTGCCTAGTTAACCTAATTAACCTAGTTAAGCCTTTAAATGTCACTTTAAGCTGTCATCATGGCAAACATAAAAGAAATCAGTTATTTAAAATGAGTTATTAAAACTATTATGTTTAGAAATATGTTGACAAAATCTCCGTTAAATAGAAATTGGGGAAAATAATAAACAGGGGGGCTAATAATTCTGACGTCAACTGTATATATTTAATTATATTTCTATTTGGATAACAGTATTTTAAATTTGAATAAATGTTACTAACACAATAAGTAACATTTTACTTAAAGCCATGCTAAATTCAATAAATCCAGAGAAGCTGAGCAATATGTATATAAAGTGTGTGTGCATGCATGTCAACATTAATATGCACGATTTGGTAATCATTCACATGAACCTCGCTGAGTTCCAAACCTTCACTAGCAACAAAAACTTTTTTCTTTTATGACTTATTATTGTTCATATCCAGCATATGCTGTGCTGAACTGGGGTCAGTGTACGGAAAAGGCAGCTGTGAGATGTTTCTCGTAACTGAAGTCATTTGATTGTATGACCTCTGCCACAAAATATTTTTAAGACTCGCGCTTTTAGATTCTCCCCACCAACATGCAATATTTACAGCTTGTCATTTCTAACGCTGTCCAGCTCTTAATATTTTTGCAGCGTGCGACGATCTAGACGAAAGTCTGAGAACTGGATGAACTCTCTAAAGCCGAGGTGATGCTGCTGCTGAATTACATTGATAACACCATCGGCAGACAGAGCACTGGATCAGACTTATTCACTTGTTTCCCTGCAGACGGAGACTGACTGACACACAGCTGCACAACTGAGACATAAGCCTGAGAACATCTGCGTGTGCAAATGACACTGGAGGATAAAGAGGTCATTGCGTCATTTCATTGATCATTTTTTATGATATTTGATGCATCATGAATATATTTATTAATCTCTTTTTACACTTTACCTTTTGAGTTTGGAGTGAAAGACATTTTGAAGAACACTGCAGTTAAATTGTAATACTCTTAAAGGGATAGTTCACCCAAAAGTGAAAATTCAGTCATCATTTACTCATCCTTCACTCGTTCCTGTTTGAGTTTCTTCTGCTGAATACAAAGATATACTAAAGAATGTTGGAAATTGGCAGCTATTGGCTTAATTTTTTCTCAATACAATAGGTGTTAATGGTTGCTGGTTTCCAAAATTCTTTAAATTGTCTAGCACTTAAGGTGGAGTACATTGTGAGTATGCTTTTGTTATTGGGAGAACTGTCCCTTTAAGGCAGTGTTTCTCAACCACATTCCTAAAGGACCATCAGCTCTGCACGTTTTCTGTGTCTCCTTAACCAAACACACCTGATTCAGATCATCAGCTCATTAACAGAGTCTGAAAGACCTGTAATGCGTGTGACAGACAAAGGAGACATCCAAAACATACAGTGTTGGTGGTCATCCAGGACCACCACGTGGTTGAGAAACACTTCTTTAAGTGACTAAAATAACTAATAGTTATCAACATACTTTCCCAAGTTGATTGGGATTCCCCAAGTCCTTTAGATTCCCAATTCCAAAATCAAAAATATTATTTTTTACATATGCAAATGAGGCATTATTTGTTAAATATGCACAACTTTGCATACACTGGCAGCACATGAATTCAGGTTCACAATTCTTGTTGAATGTTTTAGATATATAAGAGTCAAATTTTGTTAATTGCCAAATATGTCTAAAAAACTAATGTGTCGAAAATATTCAGCAATAATTTTAAACTTGAGTTCCTTCTATGATTTTTGTGATAGAAATGTAATTAAATTATGGCTCATTTGCTCTCATCAAAAGGAGGTATGATGATGTATACATTAATTTTTATTTGTCCTTTATTTCTTTTGTTTTAATTTCTGAAATGAATCCTCTTTGCACTTAACAAGTTTAGAATAATAATTGTAATGTGAAGGATGCTGGACATCGGAGGTGCAGATCCAAATGCAGGATTTATTATGAGAATGGTCAGACAAGCAATGGTCAACACAGGAACAAAATGATGTATACAGGCAAATCCACAGTCGTGGTCATACAACAGGTGGATGGTCAAAGTAGGCAGCAGACAACGTAAATAAACAAAACAACAAAGCAAGGGTCTTACACTAATGTTTACAGATAACAGTTAAACAAGACTCAGCAAAGATGCGTGCGTGTGCGCTGCATTTAAAGCCCTTGTAATCGGACAATCCTCCAGCTGTGTGTGTGTGTGTGTGTTTGTGTGATCAAAGTGAAACAGGAACCGGTGTGTGCATGTGCATGATGGAATTTGTAGTTCGTTAAGTGACAGAATTGTAGTCCAGGTTAAGGTGCGTGTTTACCAACGAACTGCAGTCACTAGATTGCTGGTAATCATAACAATAATAAAGCCTGATAAGTTTTTAATGATTTATGTAGGAATTATAATGCTTTGTTTAATTTATTTAATCTTTATGTACAAGTAGCAGGGTATTTACAGCTACTGTATATTTCTGTACGTTCACATCCTGTCCGTTTGTGCACTCTGGCAGCATTGTTGCAAACTACTTTTACACCTAAACACATTTTTGTAATCCCTTTGTCCCATCGCGGCATCACACACAGCAGTAGTGGTCATTTTGAACTGTCACTTACTGTATATAACCATAGATGTATATTCTATATTCAAAATAAAAGTCCAGAACAGAGATTTTACACTTATTCCAGCCAAACCATCTTGGATTTCTTTAAAAAAAAATTGGCTTCCTTTGTTTGCTTAAAATGAAGAACATTTTAATAATCGGAAGAACCATTTTTATTTCTGTGTAGAATCTTGTTTTTGGATGAAAAGATTCCATTGATGTTTAATCATGAAAGCATCGATGCCAGTAAAAAGCCTTTATTTTATGAGTTGCTCAAAAATAAGTTGAGAATGACTCGAGGGTGAGTAAATGATGATAGGATTGTCATTTTTGGATCAACTATCCCTGTAACTTCACATTATTTCCAGGATTAAATGAAAACCGATGCAGCCTTTGAATGTGGTCTCTGACTTTTAAACCTCACCGTAAGAGAAAACAGTCAGACCCTTAGACTCTTTATTGCTCTTTTTAAATAATAGCATGTTAGTTTAGGGTGGTTTTACACTGAGTTGTGTGAGGTTTGGTCATCGAGCTCCCAGAGTTCAAGACTCTCACACTGAAGATTTCTACTTTTTATCATCTTCTTCTTCATATTGTCCATATGGTGCAGGAAAGTGTACGAACAGTGTTTGTAAAATGCAGCTGCGAGATGTTTCTTGTAACTGAAGTCATTTGATTGTGTAAATTCTGCCAGAAAATATTTTTTAAACTTGTCAGAGTCTCACCAACAACATACAAGTTTTACTACTTGCTGTTTTGGTCCAATTCTGTAAGAACAAGAAAAAAACAAACTGAACTTTAAGAAGAAGAAGTGGTAAATTGAATATGCAAAATTTATGTTTTAGTTGTGAATAGACAGAGTATGAGTTTTAAAGTAATCCATATATTTTGTTATTTAGTTTTTTTTGTTTGTTTTGTTATTCATACACACATATTATTAAGAGAAATTTGTTTTATTTTCTTTCTGTTAAAGTACTACTGTTAATGGGTGTCAAGGTCATTTCAGTTAACTAAAACTATAAAACTAATTCTATTCTATTATAAAATATAGTCACTTTAATTTAAGATTAATTTCAGCTAGTTGACAAGTAAATGTTTCTCATTTTACTTCAGTTTATGTTGATATACTAAATTAACTAAAACAAAATAATAGTTAAGTCATGATTAAAAATAACAAAAAATTATAAATATACAGTATATGTATGGTGATTTTTTTGTATATGTAATTTTAATATATTTCTTTAGTTATTTTTCATTATATGTAATTTAATATATTTATTCAGTGATTTTTTTACAGTATATGTAAGTTTAATATATTTATTTTATTTCAATAATTTTAACATAATAATAATGTAATATATTAATTTCAATATAGCA
>CAIGQZ010001313.1:5713015-5726799 GCA_903798205.1 Danio tinwini | reverse complement strand
ATATATACATATATATATTTGTTTGTTTCTTTTGTTGTTGTGTGTTATACATATGAGTATATTATATTTTAATTATAAATCAAATAAGTGCATTTTACAATTATTTTAGTTAACCTATCTCACACATTGATCAATCAACATTGGGAAAATGCTAAAATAATCTTTCTGTAGATTCATGAAAATTACAATATTTTCAAACTATATATATAAATGAACCAATGTATGATATTGGAGCAGATCAGTTAGATTGTGAAGGATTTCCAACCATACGCATCTGACATGAATACCATGATTTAAGCTAAACAGCAAGGGAAGTCATATGGATTTTCGAAATGGAGCTTCACAATCTAAAAACAAGACAGAAGAGCACGTCTGTGTTGCGTTTGAGAGGTAGACTTGAAGAGCTTTTTTAATGGTGCGATAGAGAGAGAAAAGAGGAAATGGAGCTGAGAGGTGCTTCCCATTCAGCCTGTTAGTAATGCAGCGTTGCAGCACCTTCTGTGCCCAGGGACCCAGGGCCAGAGCTCCTCCTCCACAAACTCACTCACTTTCCCCTCTTTTTTGTTTTAAATAGGCTTGGAACAATCCAGCTCACATCCACTTCATTTTGGTGTTGTTT
The DNA here is from genome assembly GCA_903798205.1 of Danio tinwini. Classification (NCBI taxonomy): domain Eukaryota; kingdom Metazoa; phylum Chordata; class Actinopteri; order Cypriniformes; family Danionidae; genus Danio; species Danio tinwini. Next base: position 5,726,180 of record CAIGQZ010001313.1, on the reverse strand, counting down.
CATGTCAGTAAAGTGTTTTGTCTGTCTTCAGGCATGCTTTTGTTTCTGTGCAGAAGAAAAGGGAAATCAACAACTGGATGGCATTTGGATGCATATTTGGCATCATGGGTCACAAGTGTGACCAATCAGCTGGACTCCTTTGTGTCTCATACTGCATATAATTGAAAAAATGCTCAACAGCTGCTCCTCTATTGAATAATCAACCATTTAGAGGCATTTGCTTATTTGATGAATAGGCTGCAAGGGGAATCAAAAATTCTTTGAAAATTCTTTGAAATTCCATGTTAGTTTTCTGCTTGTTTCATTCATTATCTACTTTTTCCACTTTATTATACATTATGTGTCACATCACAGCAAGAAGGTTGCTGGTTCGAGTCCCAGCTGGACCAGGTGACATTTCTGTGTGGAGTTTGCATGTTCTCCATTTATTCGAGTGAGTTTCCTGTGGGTGCTCCGGTTTCCCCTACATTCCAAAGACATGCGCTATTGGTGAATTGAGTAAACTCAATTGACTAGTGTATGAGTGTGTGTGTGAATGAGTGTATGGGTGTTTCCCAGTACTGGGTTGGGCTGGAAGGGCATCCGCTGCATAAAACATATGCTAAATAAGTTCATTCTGCTGTGGCGACCGCTGACAAATCAGGGACTAAGCCGAATGAAAATCAATGAATTATACAAATGTTCCCAGAATGTATGTTCATATAGAATGTCCTGTTCTCTTTTATGTACTCTTTAAGTTAAAAAAAAAGAAAATGTTCCTATAACGTCCTGGAAAGTATATTTTTGGTTACCAAACAGTCCTACAAAGAACATTTCTACAAAAATCATACAGTAAACATGCAAACTCCAGATATGCCACATAGCCCAGCTTAGACTTGAACCGGAACCTTCTTGCTGCACTGTAAAACCCAAAAAGTTAAGATAACTCAAACCATTTGAGGAAACCAATTGCAACAAAACCATTTAAGTTCAAAAACTAATCTGTGAACTAAATCCACTGGAGTAAATGAAGCAATTTGAGCACAGTAAAACCCGATAAATGAAGAGAACTCAAACCAATTGAGTACTGTAAAACCCAATAATTTAAGTCAACTCAAACCGTTTGAGGAAACCGATTGCAACAAACCATTTGAGTTAAAAACTAATCTGTATGAGTACTGTGAATTTACTCCTTTTCAGCTGAAGTATTGAGGTATTTAATTAACTCTTTACCTTCAACACTGAGTTCAAAACTCTTTTCAAATGAGTAGAATTAACTTTCAGTAGATTTTGAGTTAACTACACTCATTTCATTAGATAAAGCTGACTGTTGGGTTTTACAGTGTGTGAGACGAACCACAGAAATTGGCTTTACAAATAATGTGAAACAATATTTAACTTGTGAACCTGGGTTTTAAAATGGATCCTAAACTAAAGCTTGAAAGCCAGATTCTGTTGTTCGCTCCGGTCTCTTTTACCTAAGGCAACTGGTCAAAGTTAAGCACGTTTATCGCACAAGCATTTTGAAAGAGTAAATCATGCCTTTGTAACCACCCGCCTGGACTACTGTGATACACTATATTTTTGGGTGAATCAGTCCTCTTTTTCTCTACTGCAACTCGTTCAAAATGCAGCTGCGTGTCTTTTAACCGACACAAGCAAATGCGAGCACATCACCCCGGTTTTATCTTTTCTTCACTTCCATGCATTTCAGGATCCATTTAAAGTAAGGTTTATTACTTTTTCAAGTATCTGAATAGTGCTACACATCTTTACCTCCCTGAGCTTCCCTGTACCATACACACCTCAGTCACTCAGGTCAGCTGACCAGCTCCTCCTGGGTGTGCCCAGGATCAGTCGAAAGCTCAAAGGGGATTGGGATTTTGTCGTGGCTGCAACTAAATTGTGCAATGGGCTGCCTCTGTATATTAGATATATTAAGCTTCTTGCATTACTGTTTTTAAATCTCTACTTAAAACCCACTTGTTCAATTTGGCTTTTAGCACAGCATGAGAAGCCTGTTTGTTTATTTTTTTAAGAGTTCACACTTGGATATTGCTTGATAATAATAGCAGTTTGGCATGCTGTCCCAGGGGAGAGCCCTGAACTTAAAGATAATTGACCTGGTCAAGGAGCATGTGAGGGGGTACAAGATCAAAAAATTCTCGAGTGCTCCTACTTGTAAAGGATGAAAGAAAGAGATGGGGGAATTCCTCAAAAAACAAAGATGAGGGAGTAATGCTAGTCGGGCTATTTACTGTGAGTTTGGAATGATCTGATTGGCTCACTAATGATTACAGATGAGAGACCAGCTGCGATCAGTCATATCATGTGCTCCTCTCCAAATTAAGCCGCGGTCACACTGGGCTTTTCTCCCCTTAGACTTCCATTCATACGCAAGCGAATGCGTCAGACCGGAAACGCAGGGTCATACGTCGGATTTTCGCAGGTTGCTGCGGTGCAAAGTTCAAGCTTGGTGAACTCTGACCTGCGAAATCACATCACTTGACTGTGTGAGACCAATCCAGGATCAAAACATGACCTTTCTGAACAGAAATTTAAAACATGGAGCAATCCATAAAATCCATAAAAACATGCATTTACACATAATGACAGGCAGAGTTTACAGGTGTCATCTTTATTTTTAGCTTAACTGTCAGAAATGGGATGCGTAGGATATAATTTTTTATGTATGTAGTAATGTGTGTGAGCGGCACAGTGGCTAGCGCTATCACCTCACATTAAAAAGGTGGCTGGTTTGAGTCCCAGCTGGGTCAGCTGGCATTTCTGTGTGGGGTTTGCATGTTTCCTCCCATGTTTGCGTAGGTTTCCTCTGGTTGCTCCGGTTTCCCCCACAGTCCAAAGACATGTGTGGTAGGTGCATTGGGTAAGCTAAATTTTCCATAATGTATGTTATCCAGGTTGAAGTTGAGCGTTGGGCTAACAACCCACCTCGTAAAAACTAGATGTTAAGAAACACCAACATGGTCAAATATCAACTTCAATATAAATGGAAGTAATGTGTGTATTTTAAGTGTTGTGGGACCCCAGGAAGACTAGCTGCGGCCTAATCCCAATTCTATTTTTGTACTCCTGCGCCTTCCCCTTGGCCCTTAAAAACGAGTGTGAAGGGGAAGAGCTTCAAAATTTACCCCTAAGAATTGGGACAGCACTACAGCACCTGCACACGTCATCATACGTCGTCATGAACTCATGCTTCATATGAGATCAGACGATCGTGACTGCTGTAGTTATTCCAGTTGTGTAATTTTTTGGTATTTATCTTCAGGAAGTTGTTTTAAATGATCAACGTCATTTGACGTCATTGCACATCACAGTAACTTTGTCCTTAGACACTGGCTAGACATTGACTTTTGGTCACCTAACATCATGACCTAAATCTAATCTAATATTAATGTCTTATGATGTTGTGTGCCTGCTGGGCAATAAATAAATGCACTACAGAATATTTTACACACATCCACAAATGTAAATGCATCAGCCTTTTACAGCGTAATACTCACTACTCTTGAGTACTTTTGAAAGGTCTACTTTTTACTCATGCTTTCAGTAAAATTTACATCAGATACTTTTACTGTACTTGCACTACATTTTGGGCATGTATTTTTACCTAAGTAACATTTTTAAGTACTCTTTTCACCACTGGCTCTAGTACTGATGCCTTCCCACCTTGGAATTTGTCCTTTGTAAGCAGCATTTTACAGCTTTTGAACACATCCAGGTGACGCGGTGGTGCAGTAGGTAGTGCTGTCGCCTCACAGCAAGAAGGTCGCTGGTTCGAGTCTCAGCTGGGTCAGTTGCCGTTTTTGTGTGGAGTTTGCATGTTCTCCCCGTGTTTGCGTGGGTTTCCTTCGGGTGCTCCGGTTTCCCCCACAGTCCAAAGACATGCGGTATAGGGGAATTGGTTAGGCTAAATTGTCCATAGTGTATGAGTGTGAATGAGTGTGTATAAATGTTTCCCAGAGATGGGTTGCAGCTGGAAGGGCATCCGCTGCATAAAACATGTGCTTGATAAATTGGCGGTTCATTCCGCTGTGGCAACCCCAGATTAATAAAGGGACTAAGTCAAAAAAAAATGAATGAATGAACACATCCATAGTCTATTTGTCATGAATGTATCTCTCCTTCATGTTTCCCACATCATCCTGCGATATCCCTTCTGCTGTCCCATGACAGAACAGTAACCTGGTTGTCACCCTAATTGAACAAGAATGTAATTTGTTGAAATGTTCAGGGTGTAAAGTTTTATGGCACACTGTGTGATTTTGACTGATGGATACTGAGCTGTGTGAAATCCGAGGTCTGTTTATCAGTGTTTTGCTAAGGTTTCTCCAGCTCTGCTCTGATTTTCATCTCTCCAACATCATCATAATGGAACATTTCACCTCCTGCTGGGTTTTTCAGCTCTTATATAACCTGCTATCAAATCACGCACGTATTCTCTTGAATGCCACAGATTCTGAAGGTGAAATGACGGTAATAAAACGGAATAAAAGCGTCTGTCTTGTGTAACCTCAACATAGCCCTGCTTTAATTAAAGTAAACGTGTGAGGCTTTTTTGTTCCTGAAAAAAATATGTTTGAGATGCTTGAGATAAATGAAATCTTTTAATTCAAATATGAAACCAATATGTGTGGATGAAGTACTGTAAATCAGTTCTGTGATCTTATAGTCAATATTTTTGTATATCCATGAAATAAAAATCCTCAGTTATGCACTAATATTAAACATTTTTAAAAACTGTTGAACTCTCTCTTGGAAGTTTTTTTTTCTTAACCCTCGTAGTACCATATTTAGCATTAGATGGAGTTAACCACCTATTTTGACCTGTTTCAGCTTTGTTCAAAACTGCATTAATGCAAATATTTAATCAGCCAGTCGCATGGCAGCAACTGCGTTATTAAGGCAAGTTGATATGCAGGGAAGATGAGAATGACTTGTTCAGCTAATAGAATTTGGTGTGAAAAAAATTAAAGCATGGATCTATATTGTATTGCATTAATGGTTCATGCTGCTGGTGGTGAATTGGTGTGAGGAATTATTTTCTTGACGCACTTTGGGCCACTATAGTTTTGTTTAAATGGCCCAGTCTAGCTGGAGATTGTTGCCCATGTCCATTTCTTAATGCTGTGGCAATGGCTACTTCCAGCAGAATAATGGGCCATCTTTTTTTTAACATGAGAGGTGATTCATTTTACTCAAAACAGCCTCTACAGTCAACAGATCTCAAGTAGAGCACCAGGTTGTGCTGTAATGTGAGATTCACAAAATGGATGTGTATCCGACAAATTTGCAGCAAATGTGTGATGCTTTCCTTTTAATATGGACCAAAATCTATGATGTTAAGTATTCTTGTTGAATCTATGCCACAAAGACTTAGCCACCTGAGACCTTTCATCTTCAGAATACAAATTAAGATATTTTAGAAGAAATAAGAGCTCCGTGACCCACTGTAAGATAGCAGAGGTCCGGAAAAAAGTCCATGTGTCGCCAGTGGTTTAATTAATTCATTCATTTATCTTGCCTTCGGCTTAGTCTCTTATTTATAGTTGGCAGAATGAACCGCCATCTATTACAGCATATGTTTACACAGTGGATACCCTTCCAGCCGCAACCCAGAACTAGGAAACACCCATACACTCTCACATTCACATGCACACACTCATACATATGGCCAATTTTGTTTACCCAATTCACCTATAGTGCATGTGAAACCGGAGCACCCAAAGGAAACCCATGCGAACACGGGGAGAACATGCAAACTCCACACAGAATTGCCAACTGGCCCAGTCGGGACTCAAAGCATCACTCTTTTTGCTGTGAGGTGACAGTGCTAACCACTGAGCCACTGTGACAGCCTTGTGGTTTAATTGTATAATTATAAATCTATATGAGAACTTTTGTGTGCCCCAAAAAAAAGACAATGCTGGCATATACTGCATAAATGCATGCCTTGAACTGACACTGAAGAGAAGAAACCGCTGAATAAAGTCATTATTTTTGTTTTTTGTGTGCACAAAATGGTCAAATAAATTCTTAGATTTCATTCATTTATTCATTTTCTTTTCGGCTTCGTCCCTTTATTAATCAGGGCTCGCTACAGCGAAATGAACCGCCAACTTATCCAGCATATTTTACGCAGCGGATGCCCTTCCAGCTGCAACTCATCACTGGGAAACATCCATACATCCAGCATCTCAGTACTGGGTTGCGGCCGGAAGGACATCCGCTGTGTAAAACATATGCTGGATAAATTGGCAGTTCATTCCACTGTGGCGACCCCTGATGAATAAAGGGATTAAACTGAAGGAAAATGAAAGAATGAATGAATGATCTTTTTTGGGTGAACTAACCCTTTAACATGAGAGAAAAATCAATGAGATGGGTTATGAAAGACACGTTTGAGTGAAATATTGTCTTTGTCACACTAACCCAGTTTTTAAAAGATGCACACAATCAGCGTATGGAAACTGGTAGAGCTGATTTCAACATTCAAATTGATATTTAATATGTTCAGCTGCGATGTGTTTTGATAGCGTGCATGTTTGCTCAGCTTTGGATGAAATATCACTCTCTGGGGCTTGAATGAAACCACATAAGACCGACAGACTCTTGCTATTAAATGGCAAAATAAGTATTTTGAATTGGCCGAGTGGTACTTCCAGAAGAAATCTTTTCAAAAATGGCACAATATCTAAAGACAAACCAGTTTTCTTAGACGATTGAGTCTTGTCACGCAATATCTTTTCTTGTGTACTGAATGACCATTGTGACATTGAGAGTTCGATTTGTCTCCAGCTTAGAAATTGGTAGTTTATATTTTAGTCCCATTGTTTAAAAAACAAATTAAATTCCTGGGATCTATATATGAGATATATTGGATTCACACACACACATACATACATACAGAAGCTGCAGACAAACCAGCTTTTCTCCTGCCTTTCCAGACACAATCGCTAAACAAGACTTTCTTTTAAAATCTTTTCATAACTAGTGAAAAGATCTTAGCAACTTCGAACTACTGCTCATAAAACACAATATTTAATTCCATCATTTAAAATAAGCTAATTTACTCTTTCTGACTCGTTTTGCACTTAAATTTCCAACTCATTTTTTCATGCAAGAGGCCATTAGTGAATTTAACATGACTGTTAGTTGATTCAGCTATCAACTTTCTGGTTAGTGATAACACTTTTATTTATCTTATTGATTTAAACTATAAGCAGTTTATGAATTAAAAGGCTTGAACATTTAAAGAAAACAGATTATTTACACACTGAAAAATTAGATGGATAATATACAAAAACATATTGTTCCAATGCCTTTGCAACAGCAATGGAAACAGAACTGGGACTGTATTTCTCCATTTTTGTTAGTTTAGATTGTGTGGCTTAGAGTCGAAATGTAATATGGAGTGGATTTGCTTTTGTGCCATTTGTACTAAAGTTACTTTCCAAAGTTGCAAAGCTTGTGTCAAAAAAATCACATTACAGCACCACTGTATCAGATCTTAATCTTAAAAGCAAGACATCTGTAATTTATGAAGTTAGCAAGGATCAAACCCCACTGCTGTTTTCCTTAGTTTAATATTTTTTTCTGGTGGCATAATTTTTATATTAAGACCAAATTAACTTTGCCAATGAAATATAGTTGTAACCATTGTGAAATTAATTCATTATATATGTCATGTGTGTCTCACTTCTCCTGAAGAGTGATGCCAATTCATATTGATATTTGATCCCCTAATGGCTCAATACAGTAGGCTATATGTCACAAACCCTGCCCTTAAATGGGACCTGTTACCCGAACTTAAAAAAACTAAATAAATAAAATAAAAACAATTCAATTTTACATTCATTTTTCCCCAAAAAATATTATTTAAGACCCAGTCAAAGGACACAGCAAACACAAAACATTCTTGTTGTTTAATTACCATTTGTTTTTGTTTTTTTCAGGAAGCAAATAAGAGCATTTTGTAAATATTGCCTGTTGGTAATATTTTATTTTATTTTATTTTTTACAAAAACCTAAACTTCCCAGAACATTGCAGATTGACTTATTAAAAAAAACGTAATAAGAACATAAATCGTTCTTGAAATGTTTTCTTAAACTTCATGGAACCTTCTATTTTCATTAACAAACCTTCCAAAACTACACTGTAAAAAAATTATATGATCAATTAGTCCTGACAGCGTGTTTTAAGGTCACTAAGTTAATCATGTTCTAACTTAATTTTACACAAGCTGTTTTAAGTCAGTTTAACATAATATACGTTCAATGGACTCATAGGGTTAATTTGATTCAGCTTAAAAATTTTAAGCAACCAGAATTTTTTTACAGTCATATCAGACAACCTTCTTGGAAACAGAAACATTCACAGTCTTTGTTTTTTTTTATTTGTTTGTTTTTTTGTTTTATTTTTTTTTTTGTCACGAGCTAGTACGGGTCTATTACTTCATTTTTATTTACTTTTTTTAATCTCAACAATAGCTCACGATAATTAAATAAAGTAAAATAGAATCACTTGAAACCGAAAGTGAAACAAGTAGTAACGAAACACACGCAATTTGAACTATGCTATACTACGTTATGACCGCTAGAGGCCACACCATACACGCTATGAAAACTTCGAATAAGGCGCGAGGAAAACCGCGATTCTACACAAAACTCCATCTAATCGTCTCGATTTTACTCCCTCTCAAGCACTGTTGTTTTGACTTTTAGAGGAAAACAAAACTTATTTTAGCAGTGATAAATGGCTTACGTTCAGTGTACGGGATGTGAAATGGAAAACCTGAAGTGGATCACTAGCCGAGTGGCTACAGAACACAACACAGCAACCTGTCAGTCGCTCCACTCCAGTTATATCTGCCGCTCCAGAACTGCGTGCAGCCTCAGAGTGAGCGAGTTCTCGTTACAAACAACTGCTTTTATTTGCGAGATAAATTAACTAGCTAGACATTAATTTAAACAAGAGGTTTACATTCAATATATCAGACAAGTGGACAATACAAACACAGTGTATATCGTTTTAATCAACTAAAAGTGAAAGCTCTTTTTAATCTAATAACTAATAAACTAATTAAATTAAATATATTGATGTAAACACATATAGGCCTATATTTCTAACTTATTTTACATGAATGTGACTGTCTGAGCTGCTATATTGAGTCTCATCTCTCGCATCTTCGCGAGCACATGGCATGCTCCTCTACATCTCTGCTCCTCCTCTCATTGACTCTGGCTGGGAATTTTGGAGAACTTGGAGGAGATATAACGTTACGTCACTGCAGGGAAGGACTGAAAGCTTGACTGCATTGGTAGGCTACCGGCATGACATTTTAGGATGGGAATCATATAATTCAGCCCCCTCCGCAGGTCCAGCTTTATATATCCGAGTCTGACTGACATGGACTGAACCGTATAAAGGGCTTCAGTCCAGTAGTTGCCAGCCCATTGAACTGAAAACAAGAACTGTGGATGTTATAGGGACTGTGGATTTTTGTAACATATTTGCTAGAAGATTTTATTTCCATCTGACATTAACTTTTTTTTTTGTCTTAGAGGACATAAATAGCCTATTTTGTACTGATTCCGCCGGATTGTACGTTACAGGTGAGTCTTTCCTGGTTTTTATAGCCTACAGTTCTACTTTTTGGCATCCTAGACTAGTTTAAATTCCATGAGAGGAAATAATCACTTTCTTTCCTCCTTGCTTGGCAGTCGGTAAATGTCTTAATCTAGCTAGTCTGCTATAGTTAAACGCTTTTAAAGACCTCTCAGCTAAAGTGTTAAGAGATGTCAATCTGATAATAATTCATTTTTAGCTTGAAACTTTCGCCACAATTGCACATTATATCTTAAGTATGAACCATAAAGTCATCTATTCATTGATATTAACCCCAACAGCTCCTGCTGAAGGGTTCATTGCCTTTTAAAATTGTCTAGCAAATCTGTGTTAATGTACTTTACATAGAGTTTTCAGCTGTAAATCAAAATAGTATGTGAGCAATTCCATGCAAATGTCAACCTTGCCATGAAAAAAAAAGTTTTCACCAAAATAGAGAAACCGTTTCTACATTTTTTGTGTGTAATCAAGTATTTTACAGTACTTTAAAAATGCTCAAAATGTCTCTGTCAATGTTTTCAAACTATTATATTTGATTTACCAAAGTCACACAAGTGGCAATTTCACATCTGTCACATCCATAACGGAGAGATGTCACATCCAAAATGACACTTTTCTCATAAATGCAAAAATGTCAAATAGAATAAAATCAAAGATTTTTTGTTCAATAGTGAGCCAACTCTTATTCTTTTGATTAACATTGCTTCTTTTGGGTTGTGTAATTTAATTCACTGAATTTCTACAAAGTATGTTGTATACTGCAAACTCGCAAACTTTTTTTGCCACATCCATAACGCATGTTTATTTTCCTCATTTAAAGTATAAAAATGTCTACAGAATTGATATTTTTCTGCTCCCATAATTCTGTGGTTAGTTGTTTTGGAAAATATAAACATTTGCTTCAATATAATGTTAACGTATACTTTCTATGTGAACTTATGTTTTGAGATTTTACTTTTTACAAATGTCACATCCATAACGCTGGAATTGCTCATGTATATAACTTTTAAATAACTGGTGTAAAACAAACACATTGCCACAGCTGTTTAATTATCCTCTCTGAAAGATCATGTTAGGAAAAAACCTTCATAAAATGTTCATAATTAAGGTACATTAACTTAAAAATAAAAATATATCTCTTTTAAGACTCCTCTGTCATGTAACATATCTATCATATAATACATCTAGGTTATTAACACAAACATGCCTAATTACATACGTACGTGCATATACAGTGCTCGGCATATATAAGTACTGTACACCCTTTACAAATCTATCTTTTAAATTCATATTTTTAATAGAAAGCTTTACAATACTATATTAGTGCATATACATTAGATTAGTCAGTACTGAAGACAAATCTGGAGCGTAGCTAACAAAATAACTTACGATAACAGTCAAAAACTAGTACACCCAAACGTATATGTTATAGAAAAATATTAATTACAAATTTTAAAAAGAGGAAAAATGAAGAGAAGCAAAATAATTAAAACATTTAGTTGAAATTTTGTAGGTTGTAACTTTTTTTATTTTTGCAATATTTTGCTTGAATTTAATTCAAGAATGTTTGTTTCTTTCTAAATATGTTTGGTGACTTAAATATTATTTGTAATATTTAATATTATATAATTATTACATATTATTTATAATAAATATATCTCTGTAATAATCTGTTTTGTTTAAATGCACTAAAATACATCGCCTATATTCACTGAGAAATGAATAAAAATATTAATTTTCAAAATGCTGAGCACTGTATAACAATTTTTTTTTTAAATCCAATATCTCATTGGACAATCTATGGGAAATCTGGGATGAAATTGGTTGTTATTGAGATATGTTATGTTATGTCTATGCTTATTTTGAAGGAGTTATGATACCCAGGAGTAATCTCTGCTTGTGGCCTTTGCTGTTACTATGTATCAGAGCACTACCTCAAGGTAAACCCAAGATCCACCTGTACACACATGGCTTATAAATATTTTTTTTCCTGTGATTTATCTGAATCTTTGAGATGTCCATCTGACACAATTCTCCCATTATCTTTTGTGCCTCCAAGCACATCTGTGTTTGATTTATTAAGAGAGTCTCTATGTGGTATTGAATGCAAAACAGCATTTTCATTGTTTTCGACCTGATGAATGATGTCATACTTTCCTGAAAATGTTTAATGGGCTTATATAATAATCAAATAAAATGTGTTGTGTACATAATCAGTTGCAACTTGCTGAAATGCGTATATGTTGACTCATTCCAAGATGGCCCTGTGGAAGACGAATCCATCTTCGACCTCTTCAAAATCAGTGGCATAAGCAGAAAAACGATTGGAGCCAAGCTCTTCAAGGGCCACGACTGGGACTCACCAGCGTATCGTTTCATCCGCTTTGACCACATCCCAGCTGTGAGCACCCCGGCGCTCCATCAGATCCTTAAACAGGTCCAAAACAATGAGGGCTTTGTGTTTGTGGCCACCATGCGACAGGACAAGGGCTCCAGGGGCACCTTGCTTGGAGTGGAGGGTCCCGGTGGGCTCCGTCAGCTTGAGATTGTGTCCAATGGTCGCGCCAACACACTAGATCTGGTCTACATGGTGAAGGGATCTCAGAGCGTGGTGTCCTTCGAGGATGTGGACTTGTCTGATTCGCAGTGGAAGAACATCTCGCTGTACGTTCATGGGGAAAACGCTCACCTGTATGTGGGCTGCAGCCTCATAGACAGCGTGATCCTGGATGAGCCTTTCTATGAGCTCCTGCATCCAGAGGGCAGCCAGATGTTTGTGGCCAAGGGATCTATCAGGGAAAACCACTTCAGGGTAAGACCTGTTCTTCTCTGTGAACATCATCTTTACTTCATTACATTATAAAACAATTTATCATTCATATATACAGTATATGGTTCAGTAAATTCAAGAACTGGTTAATTTCATTGCCTTTAAACTGAATAAAACTGAACATAAACATAAGAAGCTGAGATTTTTATAAGAAAATATCAGACAGCTCAGCACGTACTCTACCGGTCAAAAGTTTGGGGTCACTATGATTTTTAAATGTTTTAAATTGAGCTTATTCTCCTCACCAAGGCTGCATTTATTTCATCAAAGATACAATACAAATTGTAAAATTGTTCAAATTGTAAAAACTGTTCAAAAGTAGTTTATAATTTAATTTAATTTTTTATTTCCATTATTTAAGATTAATTTTTAGCTTTATTACTCGTCTTTACATGATCCTTCAGAACTTACTCAGATATTTATTATTATTATTATTATTATTATTATTATTATTATTATTATTATTATTATTATTATTGTTATTAATGGTAATAGTAACAAAAACAATAATTAGCAATAATTTTATTTGAAACTACATACCATAAGAAAGCAGTTATTTAAAAATTGCATGAATATTTAACATCTTAACAAATTTTTTACATTTAATAAATGTCACCTTGATGAACAGAATAATTATCTTTAAAAAAACATGAAAAAAACTGACCCCAAACTTTTGACGGGTAAAATATAACATACATATAATATAT
>CAIGQZ010001313.1:5663399-5712915 GCA_903798205.1 Danio tinwini | reverse complement strand
ACACTCAAAAAATATATATTTTTTGCTCGTTCAAACTACTTATTTAAAATGAGGTAAAACAAAGCAATTCTTAAGATTTCATTGGGACAACTTAATATTTTTATGTTCAATCCACATAAAGTTAAAAGTATTAACTTAATCAATTTGTGTTGGTACAACATGAATAAATTGTGTGAAACCCTGCATTTTTTTACAGTGCAGATTCTTTTTTTATCTTCAGAAAATGACAATTGTTTTTAAGCAAATATTTCTTTCTTAACTCTTTGTTTAATTTTGGAAGAAATTTCATCAGTAGTTAAAAGAATAAAACTAAAATTATGTTTCACTCAAACAATCGCCTATAAATAGTATAGAGACACTGAGTATGTTTACATGGACACCAATAAATTGATTTTAATACGATTGGGACAATACTCTGATTAAGAGTCTACCATGTAAACAGTGATTTTTGATTAATTTAATCTGATTAAGGTCATAATCGAACTAAACAGAAATCGAATTTAAGACATGTGGAGTATGCCGATTTTAGTCACATTATTGAAGTGCAGTACAGACATGTAAACGCCTTAATCAAACTATTACCGTCGTGTAGGACTTTTCATAACATTTTGCGACAGGATAGTCCATACACACATGGCTGTTTGACACTGTTATCTGCACCTACCAAGTTCGTAAAGGACCACAGACACCTGCATCCCAAAATGCAGAGTTTTTCCCCATGCAGCATGCGGTATCAAATTCCATTTAAGCAACACACTTCCAGCAGTTCATACTCGTATTCAGTATCTCATTTGTCACAGGGAGCATGCATGAAATGTTCCTTAATGAAAGTGAAAGTGCCAAACTGCAGTCATATTCGACAAATTATAAATTAATCACCCGAAATTACATGATGGATAGCGCAGTGATCCATGTGCTATAACATGTAAAACGGGATCATGAAAGGAACATTCAAAAAGCAACTCATGTAAACACCTTAATCATATTATTGTCTTATTCAGATTAATGCAAATTATTTGATTACTGATGTCCATGTAAACGTAGTCACTGAGATATGTCAAGTGGTCTCTTAATGTTTTTCCATAGTATGTATATATTGTTAATTTTAATAGTATGAAGATCACTGACATAACTAGTCAATTATAATTAGTAATTAGTCAATAAAAATTAGCTTTTAAACATTGATTTCTCTCGTCACTGGAGATTAAAATGGGAGATTTCCCAATATTGAATAATATTATTTGTTTAAATATATATGTTTTTTCTGTGTAAATTAATTAAATACTGAAATCTCTGCAAAGTATAGTTTGTAAAATAATAATAATGATAATAAAATAACAATAGCAATAATATTGTTGGCTTGTTGAATGTTACATTTATCCAATCAATAAAAGTAACTTGAAGATGCATAAAAAACTATCAAGTAGCCAATTTAATGCATTAATAAAAGCCATTTTTATGACAAATATTCAAATAAGTGAGCAAGAGACAAAAATCAATGTAAGAATCAGCCAATTGTTATTTTTTGAATTGGTATTATCCAGTAAAAATCTTGTCAGAGCATACTTAATTTAAATGTGATTGTTTAAAATGATCATACACTACTTGAATTTCATTATAACGGACCTGCAATCTCTGTCATCTCACAGGGTTTACTACAAAATGTTCAGTTCCTTTTTGACACACCAATAGAAAACATCCTGAGAAACAAAGGCTGTGAGATTGCCAAACCTGGTAAGAATTCATATATCTTCAAACTTGGAAGTATAAAGGCCAAGGAAAACCTTGCAGTAGTTCCTGAAATTTGTCATGAAGCATCTGCTTTTATGATCTCTGGCTTGTTTTTGTGCTGGACTGCTGTTTTAGGGGTTGGATTAGTCTTTCGTATGATGCACAGACTTCTGAATGTTCCAGGTTTCAGGAGCTCCATTGGATTTGTGCAGTTCATGATCAAATTTGTTTTAAGAGAGTTGGTATGTTTTCCATTGGATTCAGTTTTCATTTTAAGCTCTTCTGGCTTTCACCTAAGTGGGTCACAAAATCTGCAGATCAGAGCTGTGGAAATTTTTGACCGTATTACATCATGTTTACGGGAAATGCTCATGTTAGTGTGGTGGTGTAAGGGTCAACCAGTTTGCACATGCCATAAAGAGGATAGAGATTGTCATATTAATATACATTGGCAGGTTGTGGATGCTTTAAGGGAAGGTGGAAAAATTGTAGAAGTACACAGTCATAATTTTATACATGCACATTGTCAGATCCCAAACTGGCTGCTTCAACAGATTTCTTCTCTAAAGTTCTGGAGAGAGTTACAGGCCAGTTTATGAAGCAGTCACTTGTTGTTTGTGGGCTAGTGCTGCATTGCTCCATACATACTAGCTTTTATGATGGTTTTCTATGATTCATTTCACATTTATGCTTCAATTTGTGCTGATTTGCACCACAGTATTGTTATCTAAAATAGATTAGATCTTGTTAAACTGACTTACAACATTATTGGAAGCATAAGAACGTGTGAAACTGAAAATCTCTGATATTCTGCATTAAATGCAATTGTTTACTAGAATGAATATTTTTTTTGTAAAGAAAAAGTAAATAAAATTGAATGGAAATATAAACAGTATTATTTACAGCAAGCGGGCAGCACTGTGGTGCAGTGGATAGCACAATCGCCCCACAGCAAGAAGGTCGCTGGTTCTAGCCCCTGCTGGGTCAGTTGGCATTTCTGTGTGGAGTTTGCTTGTTCTCCTCGTGTTCGCATGGGTTTCCTCCGGGTACTCCGATTTCCCCCATAAGTCCAAAAACATATGTGGTATAGGTGAA
This sequence comes from Danio tinwini, assembly GCA_903798205.1. Lineage (NCBI taxonomy): Eukaryota > Metazoa > Chordata > Actinopteri > Cypriniformes > Danionidae > Danio > Danio tinwini. The sequence goes on along the minus strand of CAIGQZ010001313.1, from coordinate 5,710,089 downwards.
TTGGGTAAGCTAAAATTGTCCGTAGTGTATGTGGGTAAATGCGTGTGTATGGATGTTTCCCAGTGGTAGGTTGCAGCTGGAAGGGCATCCGCTGCGTGAAACATATGCTAGAGGTTAATTTCGCTGTGGTGACCCCTGATTAATAAAGAGACTAAACCGAAAAGAAAATGAATGAATGGTCTTAAAAAGGTCTTAAAAAGTCTTAAATTTGACTTGATGAAACCTGCAGAAACCCTGTTGTTGTTGTTGTTGTTGTTGTTGTTGTTGTTGTTGATGTTGTTGTTGTTGTTGTTGTTGTTGTTGTTGTTGATGTTAATGACATTAATATTATTATTGGTGTTACTATTATTTTTGTCGTTGTTGTTACGGTTAGAAATATTGCAAGCTTTATTTTTTCAATTGAGGAGGTCTGAGATTTACTCAACTGAAAGTAACAAGTTAGCAGAATCTTTTTGGGTGAACTTGCAAAGTTTTGCTCACAAAAATAATCGTTTTAACTTAATGAAAAAAAATTTGACAGACATTTTTACAGATTTTTGTCAAACCAACAACAACAAAAAAAGTAATTTAAATTTTTTTCAAGCTGGATTTTTTACAGTGTACATTTGAAGACAAATTATCAGTCTTCCTGTAAAAGTGTTTTGACTGTTTCCCAAGTGATGTGTAACAGAGCAAGGACATTTTCACAGTATTTTCTATATTTTTCTGGAAAAAGTATTTTCTTTAGCTTCACTGGAATAAAAACAGTTTTTTTATTGTTAATAAACACTTTTAATGGCAATATTATTTGCCCTCTTAAGAATTTTCTTCCATATTTTTCTTGAATCTTTTAATAGTATTTAAGCCTTTAAATTGCACTGCAAAGTCATCAATGCAAAGACAAGACATTAATTATTACTGTAAATGAGTTATTAAAACTTGTATGTTAAAAATGTGTTGAAAAAAATCTCTCTTAAACACCACTTGACAAATATTTAAAAAATAATTCATATTTGACAGGAGGGCTGATCATTTTGTCTTCAACTATGTTTCTAAAGTTCTGGGATAGCTTAAAATGGCTTACTGTTTGCAGCCCTGATTGCAGTTTAATGCAGAAAAGAGTGCTGAGACAGACTTTTTGACAAGTAAATAAACGCATCCCTGGAGTGTGCTGAAATAAGTAGTTTTAGGCCATTGCAAAACAAAGCTTTGTGTGAAAAGTGCGGCTGTGAGTGTTTCTCTAGCACTGCTGCCTCAGTTCCCTTTTAATTGCAATTGAATAAGTACGCTTAGGATATGTGCAGTCAGAAAGGCTTCCATTTGCACTGCCAATACTGATGCGTGCCAACTGCTGAACGTCAGGATGCCAATACAGAGGTCCCTATAAACCCTCTAGTGCCCCAGTTTAAGAGTGCCACGTATTGCTAAATAAAAGCTCTGAACTGAACAGCACAAAAGCGCTGCCTAGAAAGTGGCTGAAACAGACACATGCACGCACACTTATTTTCCCAGCGATGACTGAAGCCCCTCGAGAGATTTGAACGAGTTCAGCAGTCTCTAAAAAGCTGCTAACCCTGCACGAGTCTCAAAGGAACCACTGGAGGTAACAACATGGCTCCCTGATTTAGTGTCTCCCGTCCTCCATTAATCTGGAGAAAATTTACACAAATGACCCCAAAATGGCTGCAGATATCTAATGGGAGTTTTGGCATTATGGACAGCATTCCTCTGCTGTTGCGTATCCCCAGCCCCGCCACCTTCCTCCTTTCCAAGACAGGCTTTGAAAAAATCACTATCTTTCTTTAAGTGTTACTTCTGCACATTTATTATGCTCACGTCAGAAATGTAAAGGGGAAAATGATATATTTGAATGTGTAGGGTGTGGAATATCCTACAAATCTGTTAAGTGTTTTATAATCCACGCATGTCATGCAAAATTTCAAACAGTGCCGCTGTATTTTGTCTGTTCATTAATAAATAAATGCCCATGAGGCCTTGTTAAGATGTGTTTAAGTGTTTTTTTCTTCCTCTTATTTCAAATTATGAAGTTTGGGAAGTAAATGCAAGTACATTCTCTGATTTACTGCATTTTTCTGTCTTTCAGAGGAAGTTAACGTTGTTAATGAGAGTACAGAATCTGTGTCTGTCGGTACATCTATATCTACCAACTTCATTGGGGAGAAGGAGAAAATAGCATCTGATGTGTGCGAGCGCTCTTGTGAAGAGCTCAGCAACATGGTCCAGGAGCTCAAAGGTCTTCGTATCATTGTGGGCAATCTCATCGATGGCTTGCAGAAAGTGGTAAAATAGTTTTACTTCATTTACTGTGCTTGGTTTAAAGGATCTGTTCTAAAATGGACACAAAATTAGAACCGGTTTCCCATGCATGAAGGTCACAAAAGCACCATAAGGGTGTCATAAAAGTAGTCTCTACGACTTGTATGCTATACTCTAAGTCGTCTGAAGTCGTGCAATAAAAACACCTTGAACACCTCAATTCAACTTCATTGCATGGAAAAGAGTTACCACTGGTCTTTCTAAGAAAAAAAGGAAGTGAAATGACTTTTGGGGGAATCTGTTTTTGTTGAGCTGAAATGTAAACTTAATTTCGTGAATTCAGGTTGGTGGTGTTGGAATATTTAATCACTTCCATGCGTGTTCAATAAAAAAGGTCAGGAAAGGGTTTTCTTCAATGTCAAAAATGTTAGTAATTTATTGGATACAAATGAATAATTCGATGAACAGAATTCTGTTATTCTCAATGCATTGCAAGAATTACATTCAGGAGGTGTGCAACAATTTACATTTCCTGACTCCAGCTTTTATATTCAGCTGATATTAACAGGTGGAGTTTAGTGGAATACGCCACTTGTAAATCATTTATTTGTAAATCATGGCCGCACCCATACATACTTCCTCTTTTGCTACAAATTCTCTGCACAAAGTTAAAAGCATAAGACTTCTCAACTGCAAATATTCTGTGTTCAGTTTCAACCCATCTCTGCTTACAGGAGGTTTAGCTGCTGAGCTCAAGTTAATTTCAGAAATACAAGCCTTGGCATTTCAAGCAGCTTCATCTACTTCTGCAAAATACTTCATTAGTACCACATTCAAAAAAGAAGTTTGGTTAATATATCAACTTAAGCACTCCAAATGTTTAATGAAAAGAAAAGAGACCAAAGTAATACAAAATAGTGGGCTAAATATAATTTGTAGAATGGTATTACAGATTTAATATCTGACCATGCAAGCAAAAGTTCTAGTCTAAACAGAACCATTAAAGCAAAACAGGGCTGAAGAGGCAGTGGAAAACGTGAAGATGTGGGCTGGGGTTTTATGGTTTGTTTTAGAGGGAGATAGGAAGTGTGAATAGGAACCAAAGTCGTGTCTGGCAGTGTTTAAACAACCCCTTTATCCTCCACTGGGAGCTTCCCAGCGATGAGGGAGTCTGGGCTTAATCTCTGGGAAATCCAGCCGCTGGATGCTGCGGGTCCCAGAGGCTCTTCCAGACCATGCGGTGTTCTGTTTCATAGCCTGACACTCATTGCTGCTACCTATGCATTTAGTTCTCACCCACACATGCACAAATTAATTCATCAGCACACTGTGTGCTTCTGTGTTATTGTGTGTGTCATTAAGAAGGGAATAACCTTTCCTCCCTTTTGCATTCTTCTTGTACTTTTCCCCTCCCTCAATCTCTTGTTCTGTCTCTTCTCTTTCTCAACCCATTACTCATGGCCACAAATGCCGTTCGTTTCCCTTTGCTATTATCTCACAGAACTGCAAGTTCTGGTAAAGGTGTTAAAAAGAAAAAGAGAACAATTAAACAAAAGGCAAAGACTGATAAAGTAGCATTCAATATTTAAAGCACATATATTGAGACAAGGAAACTACATTGAAATCAGAAGTCACTTGAGGACGTTTTACTTCAGCATGGCATTCAGCCAGAAATGTCTTATGGGCTCTTTTAGACATTGTGTTAAAGGATTCGCTAGACTTTATTGATAATCTTTTCAAAAATAAGATTGATTTGTTTATTTTATTTAAAGAAAATATTTTTTTATTTAGCAATGATATATTAGTCACAAAACTATTAAAGAGCCCCTATTGTGCATTAAAAAGGTCATATTTTGGGTTTGGGGTCTCCAACGAAAGGCTGATATGCATTCAAGGTCAAAAAACACTTTGATTGTCTTATAATATGCATTTATTTTTACTGAATTATCCCAATGACTTCCATATAATTTGTTCAGTGATTCATTTGTTTCCAAACCCCTCCTTAACGCAATGCTAATCTGCGCTGATTGGTCCGATGACCCAGTCTGTTGTGATCTGCTGCGTTCAGCTCAAGACAGAGAGAATCGCCCACCATGGCCTATAAACAATTTTGAAGTAGTCAAAGTGCAGAGTATATGTGTGAGCCCAATGCAGGAGTGCATTAAAGCAATGCAGTTAAACACCAGCACATTGCTCTATTTTTAACCATAAGTTAAACAGTGACACACATTCAGTATTAATCCACATAGTGGCAACTATTAGAACTATTCTGAAACTTGACCGCCGCACGTGTGTAGGAACAGCTAACGGAGGCCATAGCAATGACTACATTTAAATCCATAAAGAAAGCGGCATGCGTCGCATTTTCAGTGTGGATTTAGACGTGATATGAGAATATAAAGAGTTAACCAGATACAGTACAAGCCCCGTGAAGCGGTTACAAGTAACAAAGCACAATTAAATACATAATTTGCAAGCTAGAGAAACAAGGAGGAAGCGATTTTAATCGCGCTTATTATATTTGTGAAATGGAGGAAAGAGCTGATCTATGAACTGTGCACTGTGAAGTTCCTGTCAAGCTCTGACAATGTCCTATACATCAATAGTTTTTTCTGATCCTACCTTTAACAAATGGCAGACAAATCCCCTTAGTAAGCATGTAGATTGCTGAAGCACTCGTTAGAAAAATGACAGGAACACAGCACAAGGCTGGGGCTATAATGTTGGGGTATTTTTGCAAAAATAAACTTTAACCACTGACTCTTCACAGCCTCATCTTTGGGTAGAGAATATAACACTAACTTTGCCTCACACTTCAGAGCACAGCATCTTCATGACATGATTCAACCGGGATCTGCTACAGTGTTTGTCTTCCTCTTTTTCTTTCTGCAGTGTTCATGGGCGGGGCCAGGGGTTTCAGTTTTCCCAGGTCTGCGTGCAAAACAAATGGGTGGGGCTTGAGTTTCGAATCGACATCACGCCAACACGGCTAAAGATTCATTCGAATGGAATTTCATTCGAACCACTATGAGTCGACTCTTTTATAGATGAATCAATAGTTTTAAACACGGTGCACTTTCAGATTTAAGCCTTAGCTGGATATTTCACTTCACTTAGAGCTGTGTTATACACTGCATGAAAGGTCATTTTTAAAAAACCCATAATAGGGTTCTTTAAGGAGTTTATAACATTAATAATAAAGTTTTTTGAGCAAATCAGCATATTAGAGTGATTTTTGACTGTGACGCTGAAGCTTAGATTAGGGACGGCTCAAAGCTTTCCATCCTAGGAATTTCATTTTTAAATAATTTGTATAAAAAATTATTTATAAAATGTTTTTTTTCTTTGGTTAGCATAAAAGACATTTTTTACAAATATTTAGAAAAAAACATTTAAACCGTAGCATGCATAGAATAATCCCCTAATCATTTTCCACGGCTTAAATTAGCTATCTGACAACTGGAAAACCAAAGTTATTTCCAAAGTCAAAAGGTCATAATGATAAAACCTCTTGTTCTTTAGAGTCAAGGACTTCATTCTCACTTCTAGCTCCACAGAAGCATGTTCATTCCATTGTGGTTTAAATCACCTCTATTTATCTCCATGTGGAAGACATTGACAGAAGCATTGCCTCCTCTTGACCGCTTGTCCATCTGTCTTGCTGGGTTAGACTGAGGAGAACACCGTGATGAAGGAGGTGCTGGGAAACATGAAGAACATCAAAGACAAGCGCATGTGCTGGCAAGACGGCCGTCTCTTTGAGGATAAGGAGGACTGGGTTGTGGACAGCTGCACCAAGTGTACCTGTCAGGTAGGAAGAACTGTGACGTGCGATGAATGGAAGAGAAACAGCAGTCTGCAGTTTTTTCTTAATGTTTTACGGGTTTTTCTTGCAGGAGTCAAAGATCGTGTGCCATCAAATCACATGTCCGCCAGTAGCATGTGCCAGCCCCACTTTCCTAGATGGCGAGTGCTGTCCGCTGTGTCTGCGTGAGTGATATTTCTGAAATATTGCTAATTTGTCATTCAAATTCATTAGTATTCGTTATTAAAAGTTCTGGACACCTCAGACAGAATAGTGAAACAGAATAGTGAACTCCAGTTATAATAGAATTTACAGTGAAGATCAACATTTAAAAAAACTATTTATAATAAATTGAAGAAATTATAGTTGTGGCTGTACTATGTCAGTAAAACAGTGAGGCACTTCAACCAGAAACCTTTTGTTTTGTGAAAAACACAAAAATGACAACAGCAATGACTGTAGCACAAATAAAGATTACAAGTGAATTTTTTATTTTTTAGCTTGTTTTAAGGAAAAACTCGTTTAAATTTGCCATGTTATTTCTTAAAACGAGAAAATATTTTTTGCTAGTCTAGAAAATGCTTTTTGATTTTAGAACTTTTGGATATTTAGACTAGAAAAGCTATTTTTGCAATGCAGAAAATTTGTGAATATTAGTATGAAGTGTAGAGCTGTGTTTCTCAACCACATTCTAAGAGGACCACCAGCACTGCATGCTTTGGATGTCTCCTTTATCTTTTACACCCATTGCAGGTCTTTCAGCCTCTGCTAATGAGCTGATAATCTAAATCCGGTGTGTTTGGTCAAGGAGACATGGAAATTGTGCAGAGATGGTGGTCCTCCAGGAACGTGGTTGAGAAACACTGGTGCCAGCTTCTTCCATAGTTTGCTGACTGCAGTGGGGGGTTTTAGCCATAACTTTGTTCCCAATGATTTTCCAGAGATTTTCATTCAGGTCCAGATCAGAGCTTCACGAGGGTCATTTCGTTATTTTATTGATTTCAACTTCAAGGAAGGGGCGACACAGTGGCTTAGTGGTTAGCACTGTCGCCTCACAGCAAGAAGGTTGCTGGTTCGAATTCCAGCTGAGTCAGTTGACGTTTCTGTGTGGAGTTTGCATGTTTTCCCCGTCTTCGCGTGGGTTTTCTCCGGGTCCTCCGGTTTCCCCCACAGTCCAAAGACATGCAGTGTAGGTGAATTGAATCAACTAAATTGGCTGTAATGTATGTGCGTAACTGAGTGTGCATGGATGTTTCCCAGTACTGGGCTGCGGCTGGAAGGGCATCCACTGTGTAAAACATAGCCTGGATAAGTTGGCAGTTTATTCCGCTGTGGTGACCCCTTATGAATAAAGGGACTAAGCTGAAGGAAAATGAATGAATGAATGAACTTCAAGAAACAGCATTACCCGTTTCCATGAAAATTCCTGAGAGATTGGCCTTCTTGGAACTTCAATGAATTACGGACATTGGAAAGATGCAATATTTTCATGCAATATATGGCTGAAATGATCATCACTTTGACTTTGGCTTTTTTTTAGCATCACAACGGCTCAACATCTTGCAAAGTCATGGAAAACTAGAAAGTTAGATAATTAAGAGCTGTACAATAACTTTGAATTATCTGATCTAATTTTAATAAGTGTTCTGTTTCAGAGATTGAAAAAAATATATATATACTCTGCTTTAGAAATATTCTTAAAGCTGCTCTTTTACTGTTTTTCTGATGTATAGACATCAAAAATGCTCTACAGCTAATCAAATTGTTACATGAATATTATGTCTGTGAATATTATACCACAAAAAGATTATTTAAATATGTCTCTGCATGTCTGTTTGAATGAGTGGCAGGCCAGCATGCATAGAGGCTTTGCTTTATGTTTTCTCTTTTCTAATAATACAGAACTGTTATTGTTTTGAAGGCGCTTGTGTTTGCCAACCACACATTTTTATGATCCTCCAGTAACAAGCATTACTGTATGTTCCCATGCTCTGAAGTGGGTTAAGAAAGATGATGTCATGTATAACTTAAGCTCCAAAACATCAGAGGCGAATAAACAATGTTGCCTTTAAATATACCAGCAACAAGAAGCACCATGAAGGGTGGGGTGGTGGGGTTAGACTCGGGTGAGGTTTGCATAAAGATACTAGTGCTAAATGTGCTTTTTGTGTGTACAGCTAAAGACAGCGAGGACGGCTGGTCACCTTGGTCTGAATGGACAGAGTGTACGGTCACCTGTGGGACGGGCACGCAACAAAGAGGCAGGTCATGTGATGCCACAAGTAACCCCTGCAGTGGCCCATCTATCCAAACCCGCAGATGCAGCTTGGGAAAATGCGACAGTCGTGGTAAGACTTTGTTTAGTAGACATAACATGCACACTTTCTCTGAACACCTGTTCTTTGGTCATAGAGATTTCGAATGCCATTTTTATTTGCCTGTTTTATCCATAAAGTCTTTGGAAGGATACCAACAGTGGTTTGAGTGGTATTGGAATGAATCCTGTTGCTTGTGGCTTTAAGAAATACGGTTCGTCACCTTATAACTGCAAGTGCGCAGATTGTTGTCTCCCTGATTTGTTTCAGGTGTATCAGAGCAAATCGCAATCATAAAAATAATCCACTCATCTTTAACATCTCCACCACTGTCACATTATTTAGACAGCTGTTATAATGAAATGGAAGAAAAAGAAACCGTTCACAAAAATGCGGATTCTAGGTTTAGCTCCAGCCAAAATCTCTAAATCTTTATGGAGGGGAAACACACATTTTGGCTGTGCTTTTGTTGTTTTGAGCTTTTGAAGGAATAGTTTGTCCGAAAATGAGAATTTGATCATGAAGTTGTAACATACTTTGTTTATTCCATATAAGTCAAATGAAGATTATACTAGTGGCTCTTTGAATTCAATTGCAATGAGTGCTTTTATGCTTTAGAAAGATGCAAACGCACGATGAAAGTCTCAAACAACTGAGGCTCATTGGAAAAATGCACATGTGACTGCTAAAGAATATTACAAAGTCACTCCAGCAGACACACAACGTCATAAGACACCAGCATCTAAGGACAATGTTGTTTTGACATGCAATAACAATGTGAAATAACGCTGATGTTTTGTTGATTTTAGCTTGTGTTGGAAAGTGACCAAAATCCAACATCAAGCCAACATCTTAAAACCAGCGTCATATTGATGTCAAATACTGAAGTAACCAAAATGCAACGCCTGTCCGATGTTGGACATCAGCCTAACGTAAAGCCAATTTTTATTTCCAAACAAAATGCAACATCCCATGACGTTGGGGTACAACGTCAATCTGACGTTATGTTGACGTCCTGTGCCTGCTCTATACACTTAAAAAAATCTAATTGTAGAGTGAGTGATGCATTTAGGAAGAAAGAAAATGAACCTAAAAGAAAGCAACTGCAAGATTTTTTAGCAATAATCTGCCCCATAATAATTATAATTTGTGTAAAAAGGACTAAAGATTTGTCTTTGACTGCTGCTAATGGCCATTTCAGGTAAAAACTGCCATTAAGTTTAAGTACAACGTAGTTTATACAGTTTGTTTATTGTTTAAGTTAATATACTGAGTTTATATCAGGAGCATACAAATAATATGGATCAAATTTAAAATATTATATTATAAATATAATATATATATATATATGTATATTATTATAAATTTTGTGCCCTTTAACTACTTCAGAATCTTCAAATTTTAAATCTTTAATGAAAAAAAAACAGCAACAGTTAAAATCTGTACAAATGTAAACACAATATTATGATCTTCAGTTCAGAAGAAGTAAATACATATGCTTTAGAACAATTTTTGAAAATTATGAGAGAATTTTTTATTTAACTGGGCCTTTAGAGAGGGCCATATCAACCAGATTTTACTGATCTCAAAGAGGACTGCAAAGTTAATAAAAACAGGTTTGGCAGAAATTTGAAAAATACTCACGAAGTAAGTGGTCGTTTTACCATGGCTAGCATTTACTTACCAATATTTCATCAAATTGGTTATTGCTACTGATTGAATGTCTCAATGAGTAAACAATAATTTTAAGCTGTTTCCTTGAAGAATGTGACATGATACTAACCTGGATTTGTGGCAGGTTTTATAACAACATGGGTGTTTCTTTCATCATCGGTTGTAAATATTTATAGAGCTTGTGCTAATAGATAAACTCCTTTCCATCAGCTAGGGAATGAGCTGGTATTCATCACTTAAGCTCGGTAAGGTTTTAATGAGCGGCATATGGCTTTTTGTGGTGTACCAATGCTAACTCTGGCTTTCAGCTGACTCAAATGTTTTTTTTTTATAAATGACAAATGTTACCAGCTGGTATTTTGGACAGAGGTGGACAAACTGGTCTTTGTTGCACTTACTGCTCTAAGAGTTGAAGTCAAAACTATTAGCCCTCCTGTGAATTTGTTTTTCTTTTTAAAATATTTCCAAATGATGTTTTCTATAATATTTTTTTTCTTCTGGTCTTGTTTGTTTTATTTTGGCTAGAATAAAAGCAGTTTTAAATTTTTTAAAAACATTTTAAGGTCAGCATGTTGCAACACAGGCTCATTGTGTAAACGTACCTCCATATACATTTCTGTAGAACGAGAATTATGTAGCTAGAGCTACGTATGGCTGCATTTTGGCTTTAAAATGAACGATCCAGGGCGATATGACACCACCAATGGCTTCTGTTTCTTTTCGCGCTACCAGCTGACTGCTTACCTCAGTGTGGACAGCTGTTACCAGTTTGTCCAGTAGCTTGCCACATACATCAACAGACTTGTGATGCAGAGAGGAGCTGACCATGTTTGAGTCTGGCAAAGAACGATTCCAGAAAGCAGGTAAAACTAAACCAAAAGGCAAAAAATAAAATAAACAAGTAAATAACAGGGTGAGAACGTGCTACAATCTGAAAACGTGGTAAAAATCCGGCGGCCATCTGGGCTTTTTCTGAAAGTCAGTCAGTCGACAGTGGCCTCTGGCGGATTTACGCAATAACAGCAGGCACGAATGGCACTCGAGAGAAATTTGACGAGACAGTCCTCACTGCAGCCCGCAGCCTAATGACGTAGTTGACGATCGCCTACACCTCCCCCTACCCTAAACCCAACCATCACAGTAGCATGGATGGTAACTTACTTAGTGGGTGGTACAAGGTCCACTACATAGCTGACAATCACCTACATCTCCCCCTACCCTAAACCCAATTGTCACAGTAGCATGGGCGTAACCTTATGGGTGGTACAAGGTCCACTACGTAGTTGACTACGTCATCAAGCTGCGGGCTGCAGCGAGGACATCTTGAATTTGACAGCTGAAAAAGCTTACACAGCAGCCTCTGATGGATTTGCAAAAACTACAAAAAAATACCACCTAGGATGTATTTCGCACTGTCCAGAAATGTATATAGGGGTACATAACAATAATGAGCCTGGATTTATATTATTAGCTTCCCTTAAGCTATTTTTTTTCCAATTGTGTACAGAACAAATTGAAAACTTGCCTAATTACACTAACTTGCCTAGTTACTCTAATTAACCTAGTTAAACCTTTAAATTAATAATGCATTGTAGTACATATTAGATTTATGTCAAATGAATACTCATATTGTGGAATTGTGCCCTCATATCCATGTGCTCATAGCAACAGGAAAATACAGCTGACAGTGTGTGAGCAGATGCAATTAATGCTCATTGTGTCACTGCTGGCCTGAATACACCGTCAGGTTTCTCCCATGATGAAATCCAAAGATGGATGAGCATGAGGTGGTGGGTCCAGGTGGTCATTGCTTCATCATGTTTACTGGCAGGGATTCCTGTTGTGTCATTCCTGGATCTCATGCTTCGTACTAATATAAATGAAAGATGTCATTGTTTGTGCAGGTTTGTTTGCTGCTTTATCACAGACTTCAGTTCATGTCAAAGTGGTGGTGTTTATAGGATTAATGCACTTCACAATATATAATTTTAACCTTTTAACACTCTGGTAGAAGCTTGGTTTTTGGCCATAGTTAGGTTTTATTTAATAATAATATTTTTCTGAAGTTTATAAACAGCATTACATATTGTATACACAAAACATCTACAGTATTTTAAACAATTATCAGACTCAATTAATGCTCTTTCTCTTTATTTTGCTTTATGAGGAGTTAAAAACAAAGCTTTTAAATGTCTTCACTGACATTTTTTCAACTTGAATGGCTCCACTATTTAATTTTAGCTATTAGAGTTCGATAACAGATTGGTTTTTATCTGTAATTACATTTTATTGTAGAATTATTTTGTGACTAAATATTGCTAATAAACACCAAAAATCTACTTTTTTATTATGCATATCTAATGAATGTTTCTGTTCTTCATTTGTCCTTCATTGCTGAATAAGGGGTAAAAGTGCAATTTTTATCAAATTTTTGCTGGAATCTTAACTGAAAAATTAAGAGAGGGTGGGGCATAGAGTAGCTCCTCCATTTAAAAAAAAACAGCCAATAGCGTTTTGTTTTTCTCACAGCTCTGCCAGTGAGAGTGGTTGAGCTCAAGCGCATCAAATGAAAAGCAAATGAGAAGCCTCTTGAAGAGAGAGGGGCATGTCAGATACTAGAGAGCATTTGATTGGTCAAGATTTGATGAGAAACTGAAGTATGAGGTGATGTGAAAAAAATTGTTGATCCATTTAGGCTTGTTTATATTGTTCATTTATGTCTTTTCTTGGCTAAATATGAATTTTGACAATGTTTTGAGCACACTAGCTAGTGGATATCCTTAAAACTAACAGACTGAAACTAACATCTACAATTTTTAGACCTTTTAACACACCTCATGTCATCATTACATCTTCCAAACTCCACAGTAAACAGTATAAAACTCTGGTAACTATTCTAGTTCTCTGACTTTCATTCCAGTTCGTCAAGATGGTGGTTGGAGTTTGTGGTCCCCCTGGTCATCATGTTCTGTGACATGTGGAGAAGGACAAATCACACGAATTCGCCACTGCAACTCTCCTGTCCCTCAGCTGGGAGGAAAGGACTGTGAGGGCAGTGGGAGAGAGACGCAAAAGTGTGAAGCTAAACCCTGTCCAAGTGAGCACTTTTACATGTATATACTAGGCATAGTCTTGTGACGTATTTGCTTAGTGTGAGTTTGGAATCATTTAGATTTTTTTTCTTATTAAAGGCAAGAACACCTGTGATTCACCTGTACATTTATTTGGCCTTTTTATGAAGTGATTTTTAATTCTAGTGTGAAGAAAAAATTCAAAATACACCTTTGAGTGTTTACTTTGTCACACTTCATCATTTGCTGTGGCTGTTCACTTCAAATACAAAGATTTTTTTTCTCAAAATATTTTTTTTCTCCTGACTAAACCATAAATCTTCTTTATTATCACACACAGACACACACACCAAAATTACCAGTTTTATTCATATCTATATTCCGAAGGGTTTTACAGAGGGATGTGCTCATGCATAATTTAATTTGCCTAATTATGTACAATATTTTATTCTACAAAAACTTATGAAAAAGTATGCTTTTTTCTGACAATTCGAATTTTCTGATTCCCAAAATTATCTCCTTTAATCATACGCGGTTTTTCTTGTAGTTGATGGAGCTTGGGGTCCCTGGTCTCCTTGGGCAGTCTGCTCCGTCACTTGTGGTGGAGGAACAAGGACACGGACACGTGTGTGTAACAGCCCTCGTCCACAGTATGGAGGAAAGAAATGCCCTGGAGATTCCGTAGACAGTAATGTCTGTAACAAACAGGACTGTCCTGTGGGTATGTTACCTTTGCATAGTTTTCATTTACATTTACATCATCTTGTCCCTATTACTGTGTTCAGTTTTCAACCTTAACACAATCTGGTCACAATAAAACTAGCAGCTGTTGTTCCTTAAGACGCTTGTTTTTATGCTGCTGATTGATCACAATGAAGTGTAAAGGTAAATAAACATCCATTTGGGTGCAAGTATGCTCTTAATTAAAGATGTCCTTCAAGTGGACTAAAATTGTTTATTTAAGCTATAAGTCAAGGAATCCCACTTTTGCAATGTTTAGTTTTTAGTTTCAAGGCTGATAAATATTGTTATTTAAAACATTGTTCTATATTCCAAAGAAACACTAAACCATGCGAGGGCGCAGTGGGTAGCGCTGTCGCCTCACAGCAAGAAGATAGCTGGTTTGAGCCTCGGGTGGGTCAATTGGCATTTCTTAGTGGAGTTTGCATGTTCTCCCCGTATTCGTGTGGGTTTCCTTCAAGTGCTCCGGTTTCCCCCACAAGTCCAAAGACATGTGGTAAAGGCCAATTGGGTAAGCTAAATTTACTGTAGTGTATGTGTGTGAAAGAGAGTTTATGGGTGTTTTTCCAGTGATGGGTTGCAGCTGGAAGGCCATCCGCTGCGTAAAACATATGCTGGATAAGTTAGCGGTTCATTCCGCTGTGACGACCTCTGATTAATAAAGGGACTAAGCTGAAAAAGAATGAATGAATGAACTAAGCCATAATATGTGTTTAAAACATAAATTGCACTTAAAGTTAAAATGAGCTGCATTGATATCAGCAAAACTTTTGATTATGAATGCATTGTTTAAAATATAAAAGGCACTGCCTGATCATTTTATTAATTTAATAATAAATATAAAGTATATACATATATGACCTGAAAAAAACATTGTCTTATGTTGAACAGGTATATAGCCATATTATATAGCCATATATATTATAGCCAAAAACACATTGTATGGGTCAAAATATATACTCGAAATCTTTAGAATATTAAGTAAAGATTATCTTTTGTACATTTTCTACTGTAAATATTTACAGTAAAAACACAATGTTTGATTAGTAATGTGAAATCCTAAGAACTTAATATAGACAACTTTAAAAGTCATTTTCTCAGTATTTAGATTTTTCTTTGAATCCTCAGATTTTAATAACAATTTGTTGTTTCTCTGCCAAATATTATCCCATCCCAACAATATATCAATGAAAAGCTTATTTATTCAGCAGAGATATATTCAGTACATCTGAATAAAAAACATTTATAGAATTATAAGCCCCCCTTTGAATTTCTTTTTTAAATATTTACCAAATGATGTTTGACAGAGCAAGGAAATTTTCACAGTATTTCTGATAATATTTTTTCTTCTGGGGAAGTCTTATTTGTTTTATTTTGGCTAAAATAAAAGCAGTTTTTAATTTTTTTAAAAGCATTTTAAGGTCAGAATTATTACAGAACAAACCATCGTTATACAATAACTTGCCTAATTACCCTAACCTGCCTAGTTAACCTAATTAACCTAGTTAAGCCTTTAAATGTCACTTAAAGCTGTATAGAAGTGTCTTAAAAATATCTAGTCAAATATTATTTACTGTCATTATGGCAAAGATAAAATAAATCAATTATTAGAAATGAGTTAAAACTATTATTTTATTATAACTATTATTTAAAATCTCGCCGTTAAACAGAAATTGGGGAAAAAATAAACAGGGAGGCTAATAATTCAGGGGGGCTAATAATTCTGACTTCCAACTGTATATACTAAAAACTATATAATCATCAATAATATTATGACTGTAATACTAATGTATGGCTGGTTTTATGGTCTATATATATATACTATAGAAAAACTATATAATAACTATAGAACTATAGAAAAATAGATTGTAGTTTTAAATTTACATAGAAATTATTTCAATACAAAGAGTTATTTTAAATTGTAATAATTTATCTTTTTAGACCAACAAGTTATGTACTATATGAGTTCAGTAGAGTTTTGAAGGGAAGTGAAGTGAAAGTGAAAGTGGCCAACTATGGTGACCCATCCTTGGAATTTGTGCCTTGCGTTTAACTCATTCAAGTGCGCACACACGGAGCAGTGTTGTGTTGAGTTTAAATGCATATCAATCCAGTGAGTAATCCTCTGTCCTTTCCCTTTTCTTTTATTGTCTGCTTCCTCAGACGGTTGTCTGTCTAACCCATGTTTCGGGGGTGTTGAATGCACCAGCTCTTCTGACGGCTCGTGGGAGTGCGGCGCGTGCCCTCTCGGCTTCCGGGGTGATGGAAAAGTGTGTGAGGATGTCAATGAGGTACAAAGAGAACAAGCGCTGGGAAAACCCTAATGCAGTTAGAGCCATGTGACAAGCGATTGTTATACTGCATTGCTCACAATTCAACACAGAAAGCATAGCCAGGTCAAAAACACTCATCCTGCAATGATGCTATCCAAAGTTTTCATAACCCCACAATGCTTTATGTGAATTACTTAAGTAAATTCTGTTAACCAGTAAACAATCAGGGAAGTGTATCAAACAAAAAAACTTACAATGAGATGGCATTATTCTCCTCACAGTTCATCTTTTGATATTAATAATATTAACAAATTAATTTAAGCAAGCCACGAATAACCATGAAATCTCAAGCAATATCATGGATGTATATAGAATATTCCTGTATTGTAATTAATCCAAAGAGAAAATATCAAGAGGAACCAAACAGAAACTCAAATGAGCTTCACTGAAACTAATGTCAGATTAAAATACCAAGCAAAACATTACATGACAGATACAAATAAAGCACAAAGTTAAAGGTACCTATCACTTAGCTATGTGTAGGGATTATTTGTAGCACAACCTTATCATTTAGTGATTTGAAAGAACAATTTCTTACCTAGAGTTTAAGGGTGTACTTACACTAGGCAGGGTTGTCTTGAAATGTGCTTAGGTGCAATTGTCCCCCCTCGGCCTGCACTTACACTGCATTTTACCTTCCGAGCCTGAGCACACTTATATTATTGATTTTGCGACTGTTCAGTTTAACAGAAGAGAAGCGATCTTGCTCAGTACAATGGAGATCGCTTTAGTTATATTGTTTTGTATTATTTTAAGTTGTCTGGGATGCAGCGACACACAGTCAAATGTTTTGCTGAACAGATCCACCACTTTTGATGTTCATGAAAGTCCTCATGCTGCATATATTAGAAGGTTTGCTGAAGGTGCAGCTGACATGCAGCAAGGGCTTTGCATCTTTGATAAACTATGACAGTTTGCTTTCATTGAAAAGTAAGAATGATTAATAAATCCATATGAAACAGTCCCTTAAAAGTGAGGTCTTGTCTGCACCCACACCACAAACGTGGCAAAACCCAACTAAACCGCGCTCTGGTACACCTCTTCCAACCGGGCCAGGGCCGGCCAACTAACCGTGCCTAATCGCAATTCGGAGCACTCACACTTGTCAGACGAGCTGGGAAATGGGGGTTGAACGTGCCTTGGCACAGTTCGGATAGCCTAGTGTGAGTACACCCTAAGAATTTACAGTTTTTCTCAGTCGCTTTGGTGCATTTCTCACAACACTATTTACATTTGTACAACAGTTAATGCATTTCTCAAAACAATTAGTACAAACTGCAAAACCTAGTGGATAACCTGCAAAAGTGTGTCACTTGCTCAAAATGGAGAGCTCATTCCTTAAAAGCAAGTATTCATGTCAATGAAAGAGTCATCAAAATGCAAAGTCTTGCCACCATTGTTTATGAATAAGACAGTCAAATGGCTTTGTCATGTTTTCATTAGGACCAATGCATAAAATTCCGATTTTGGTGACACTTTCAGAAAATGCACTATACTATTTGCACAGCCATTTGAAAACTACAGTAAAGTTAGACATTATTGCATTTAGTGAGGTATCTAAGTACAAGACACTGAATATGTATGTTTCACATTTTTACTGCATTTGCTCTTTACAATTCTAATTTATTCACCGCATTGTGCAAAAGAATAAATACACCCTAATTTACAACAAACAAGCTTCCTTTGGGTAGAGCTGTGCACAACTGTAAACAATATTACAGTACATATTGGAACTGAACCTACAACATACACAGGTCTGTAAATCTTTCATCAAATTGTTCAATTTAGAAGACATTTTCAGGAAAAAAAAAAAGATTTAAAGTTTTTTAATAAAATGAGCTTGACAGATTTTGACAACTAGTTCAACATTTTTGTATGTAATGACTCAAGTAATGAAATGAGCACTATTAGTTTTTTATGGAATGACTATTTAGCATCCACAAGTTTAGTTAATTTTGACTGGCATGACATAAGCAAATGATATTGTTGCAAACAGCAGAGAGTTGTATGAAAGCAATTGATGCATGTCCAAAAGCATTTGCAATTTGCTGGAAGGAATGAGAAACTGCTACTATGATGTGCACAAATGACTAACTGTTTTAAGAAATGCATTAACTGTTGTGCAAATGTAAATAGTTTTGTGAGAAATGCACCAAAGCCACTGAGAAAAACTGTAACATACTTAGAGTTCTTTCTAGTCCATAAATAAAACAAATATTAGATAAAGCAGCAATTTTCTATACAAAAATATTGCCTTGTTTTCAGAAATAATAAGTCAAAATTAAGCAAGTGTTTTCTGAAAATAATCTGCCAATTGGGTAAGCAAAATAATCTCCATTTGATATATGATTATTTTGCTTATACCATTGGCAGATTATTGTGCTTGTTTTAAGGAAAAACTCTTCTGAAACTCTTCTGAAAACAAGCCAATATTTTTTGCTTGTCTAGAACGGAACCAAAAAAAAGCTGTGTAAACAGGAAGTGCAACCTACCAACATCATTTTAAAAAGATGGCTAGATACACTCTTGCTAACCAACATCTTGCTCAGACACATGGGACAATTGTTTGACTTCAATACAGTCATGGTCAGTCAGTCAACAGCATACACCAACTGATCCATTTTAAGGTCATACAGTACATAGTCTACACTACACTAAAGCCAAGCTCCATAAAATCGTTCCTTCTGTCTCTTCAATGTGCGATAAATGCAAGACAGCAGAGAACATGGTTTTTGGTTCTGTCCCTTACTGAACAGATTCTGGACAAACATATTTGACTGGTACTCCAAGGCTTATAGCAGATCTTTTCTACTAGATGCCGAACTTGTCATCTTTGGCTTCTCACAAAACACATCTCCTCTCCCTCAAACAATGCAGGAGTCTTCAATGCAAGGCATGGTGGTGGCTAAAATACTATTGCTTAATAATTGGAAATCACCTTTACCCCCCTCATTCCAGAACTAGATTTTTGATATGATGTCTGTTATTCAGATGGACAGACTCAGATTTTTAAGGACTAGCTCCATAAGAAAAATGTTGGCTATAAGGGGTAAATTTCTTGATTTATTTGACAAGTCTATATGTCAAGAGCTGTCACAAAGATATACACAGGAGACCCAAATGCAAGTGAAAAACAAGATGATTTATCAAAAAGTCACAACTGGTTAAATCTCACCAGATATAGTGTTGAGCAAGGGTGCTCACACCAGGAATGCAAACGCTCCACAGAGAATAAAGTTCATCTGAGAAATAGCGCCAGATAGAAGTCTATCACTGATATCTCACTAGATATCGAGGGAAGATGAAGGTTAGCGCTAGGTAGCAACTCTCCAGGAAATCGACACGCTTACCAGCGGTAAAGTTCATCAGAGTAGCGGATTGGGATGAAGTCTCTCACAGATAATGTTGTCTTCAGAGCAGGCAGAGGTATCAACATCAAAGAAACGGAGACGTGCATAAGGTCCACATGAAACAGGCTAAGTCGGAGAGCCTACACCACCGCGAGCAAGAGAGTCTAACAGAAGGAGACACAGGAGTGAACAAACAACGGACTGATAATGCTAACTACAAAACACTGAACATATATAGCGCGCGGAACGCGCAGCAGCTGTGACTGATAACAAATACCTGTGCACAGAGTAGTGACAAAACACGTGACCACCAAGCTGATGAATGTAAACACACATACACACACACACACCACGCGGTGAAGAACCTAAACAAGACACACCCACTTCCCACACACACACGCACACATACAAGAAAAACAGAAAAGATCCACAAACAAGACAAGAGCAATCCAGTGATCAAGTTATATACTCTCTCTAGTTTTGATTGTATGTTTTGTGACTATGATGTGTGTTTTTTTGTCTCTTTTTGTTTTTGTGTTCTTTTATATTGTCTTTTGTATGTCTACAGTACAAGCCAAAATTTGTTCTTGTTCTGTGTGTGTGTATATATAAAATGCTTAAAACAGAGTAATTAAAAAAACACTTGTAGCTACACAACATCTCTCCTGTTTCTTCTGTTCCTGTAGTGTGACATGGTCCCCGATGTGTGCTATAAAGTGGGTGATTCCCAGCGTTGTGTCAACACAGACCCAGGATTCCACTGCTTGCCTTGCCCTCCTCGATACAAAGGCAATCAGCCGTTTGGAATGGGAGTTGAGGCTGCCAAGCTAAATAAACAGGTCAGTTATGCAGTGTACAGACAGATTGAATTGATTATTGCACAAGTATGTAAATGTGTTAGTTTCCCATTGTGGACTCATTAGCTCGGCTGAATCAAGTCTCAGCCTCAGACAGAGCGCCCACACGCTGCCCACAGTGCGTTCGCTGACCCTCTGATACCCATTACACACAATACTGGAATGGCTTTCTCTATCCGGGAAGATCACACTTTTCATATTTAATTTCTGTTGATAATTCAAATGAATTTTTTTTAGATGTCTACACGTTTTACTGTATATTACAAGGTATTTACTGTATAGGTGATTGGTCAGCAGATTAATGACTTATAGGAAGTGTTTTCTAAAATAAAATAATGTATTGTGTCTTTTCATTCATGTAAAAAGTGGGGATTTTTGCAGCTTGATTGGTAGAGTTTTGTGTAGTAGAACAATCATCATTAGTTGTTTCTCAGGGAACACTGTTGTTAATGCTTTTAACTCTTCATAATAAAAAAAATACAAACTTGTAGCTTTGTGTTTATAGTGTTTATAGTACTGTACAGTCATATGCAGTAGTCAACAGATTTCAAAAATAAAAAACTGAGGGGTTGGGGGGGGATATGATAATTAACATCATTAATAACGTCATTAACTACATGGTCTCTTTAACAGCCATTGAGCTTGCTTTGCAACATTTTAAATGTGTTGTTCTACGTTGTAATGTTGCAGTGTGTTTTTCTGAGACCCTCCTCCACCCCAGCTCCACCTATGTTTAGATCTACTACAGGGAGTTACATATACAGTATGTTATGTTTGCACCAGTAGTGTGCTATTTTCCCAGACTGCATGTCTGTCAATATACTGGTAGTCTGCCATAATAATTTAAGCAGCAGTGTAGCAGATCTATTTTGCCAAGACCAAACGCATCAAAATTGACATATACTTTTTTTACCATATTAAATTTCTCAGAAGGCGTCACAGTGGCTCAGTGGTTAGCACTGTCACCTCACAGCAAGAAGGTTGCTGGTTCGAGTGCCCAGAGTGCCCAGTTAGCTTTTCTGTGTGGAGTTTGCATGTTCTCCCTGTGTTTGCATGGGTTTCCTCTGGGTGCTCCAGTTTCCCACACAGTCCAAAGACATGCGGTATAAGTATTGAATAAACAAAATTGGCTGTAGTGTATGAGTGTGTGTCTGAATGTGATAGTGTAAGGGTGTTTCCCGGTACTGGGTTGCGGCTAGATGGGCATTCACTACGTAAAACATGTGCTAAAATTGTTGGAGGTGACCCCTGATAAATAAGGGACTAAGCCGAAGGAAAATGAATTAACAAATCGAGATGTCAGGACAGAAATATAACAACTTATAAGCAATAAAGAGCATGCATATAAGCAATAAGGGCTAGAGTAATGAGGAGAAAGGGGAGATTTTTATTTTTTTAAGTGCTCAAGCATTTATGGACGAGATGGGTTTTAAGTTCTTACCAGATAATGTGGATACATTTGCACCAGCTTTAAAATTCCAGTCATGTAATGTGTTTTTCTATGGGAAAATAGTTTGCTTTAAAGCAAGCAGGTTTACAATGTTAAACAAATTTGATCTTAATTAGAATTACATTTCAATTTCTACTATAAAGCAGCTCTTTAGTGTCTGTTTTTATACTCATGGACGCCTGACCTTGACAGGTTTAACCAGAATAGATTTAAAGTTAGAGGAGCCCCACTGTAACATCTATCTTTTATCAGTCCTTCCAGGAGTTTGTAAGTCCAATGGTAGTTGGAAGATTTTACAAGATAACATCTATTTTCACAGCAAACACAAGAAGAATTGAGAAGTATTTGAGAAAAATTATCACAAATTGGTCATTTTAGGATGCTGCCGGGACTATATTATCTCATTGTCAGTTTCCAATAGTTGTTTGACAGAATTTACCTGCTGAAGTGAATTTTTCTGAGAAATTTGCTTCGGCAAGCAGATTT
Source organism: Danio tinwini (assembly GCA_903798205.1). Classification (NCBI taxonomy): domain Eukaryota; kingdom Metazoa; phylum Chordata; class Actinopteri; order Cypriniformes; family Danionidae; genus Danio; species Danio tinwini. Next base: position 5,687,751 of record CAIGQZ010001313.1, on the reverse strand, counting down.
GAACAAAAAATAGAAGAATTTTGGCATAATTATGATTGCATAAGGGCATCCTTCCCTCACAAGTCCAAAGACATGTGGGTGAATTGGGTGGGCTAAATTGTCCAAAGTGTATGTGTGTGATGGATGTTTCTCAGTGATGGGTTGCAGTTGGAAGGGCATCCGGTGCGTAAAACAAATGCTGGATAAGTTGGTGGTTCATTCCGCTGTGGCGAACCCAGATTATTAAAGGGACAAAGCCGAAAAGAAAATGAATGAATAAATGCATAATTTAAAATTACATCACACCAGTTCGCTTTTTAATTTAGCACATCAAGGCTTTCAATCAATGTGTGCAAACATTTCCCAGAGTTTTGCCCAGATTTTTTTTATGGTGACAGTCTCAGTATTTCAAGACATTTTGGACAGAAATTGAGTCTCTTAATTGAAAAAAAATATTTAGTGCCGATAACGGTGGCCAACCATATGGATCTTGCTCTCATTCTCCCATTCTTCTCTGATGAATACAATTTGCAGATTTCTTGGAAAACTGACGCATTTACTTCATTTACAGCCCAAAAGTTTCATAATGTCCACAACTAATAGGTTTGTCTCCAACCTCAAGCATCCCTTGCTTAGATCCAACGCCAAGAGCAGTAAATTGACAAAGCACTGAAAAGAATTGCCTCACATTTCATAGCCTTGATCCAATAGCTTTTTCAAATAAACTGCTCAATTGTGCACAGCTGAAATCAACAAAATAGTAGGAAACTATCAATAGTACATCTTTTAAAAGCCTTGCAGCATTATTCCCAGTTGTCCTCTCAGACATGACCCACTTTTCACCATATTGGACTGCTGTTGAGTGTTTGTCTGTTTATTTTTCAGGTGTGTGAGCAGGAAAACCCCTGCAAGGAAAAAACCCACAACTGCCACAGGTCTGCTGAGTGCATTTACCTCGGCCACTTCAGTGAGCCCATGTTTAAGTGCGAGTGTAAGATCGGTTACGCTGGGGACGGACTCATCTGCGGCGAGGACTCGGATCTTGATGGCTGGCCTAATCAGAACTTGGTGTGTGGAGCCAACCAATCCTACCACTGCAAAAAGGTAATGGAGATGTTTCCTCTTCTGTGGCAGCAAGACCACGTTGTTATAACTTTAAAAATTTTACTTATCCCAAAACATTTTTTAAATAGTTTTTAGAACAATTCTTTAAAACTAATAATATATTCATATTAATATATATATATATAATTAAATGTTCTAATACCATTTTTCCCTTCCTGATACCAATTCCGATACCAGAGCTCAAGGTATCGGCAATTCCGAGTACTGAACCGACACCTGAGTGTGTAGAAAGTATCTGTAGAAAGAGTTGTGTGAATCCTACTAGCCCTGTATAAACTGACAGAATAAATTTATGGTGTGCTTCAGACTTATCCATTATTAAAACATGAAAAAATACATACAGTCAACTAGAGTATTTGTATTATCCAACATATTACCAGTAATAATATTTACTGTATTTTACTGAAATTACTGAAGTTAAACCACAAATCAAACATTGGAACTAAAAAAAATCTATTGTAGTTTTACAGTATAACTGCATATAGTGCAAAAAATAAAGAAATTTTAAAAAGATTATGAATAATACAGAAAAATAATCTCTTTGAGCTTAAAATTCAGAAAAAAATTGTATGGTTGTTGTGGCAACAAAGCACAACTTCCTGTGCTTGCATTCTGAGCTACGAAGAAGAACTAACTGCGGGTTTGCAGTGTTAAGCACAGCTAGAAGGCATACAGTATGTCTTATTTAAAAAGCTGGTATCAGATTGGTTTATGGTTTCAAATACTCTCCGATACCAATGACAGAATTTTCGCAGTATTTTTTGCAAGTATTTGTTGTACTAGAATCAGTATCGGAACTACCCTTATAATAATAATGTAAATTTATTGTAGTGATTCAATGTTATATTATCATATAATACTAATTAGCTGATTTGATTATAATTGTCAATACAGAAAACATTTGTGCTCATTTTTACATGATAACATAATAAATGTCTAGTGTCATTTTTGTTTCATTTAATGCACTCTGGCTGAATAAAAGTATTCATAGTTAAAAAAACAACAACATATTTTCCCTAGCTTTTAAACGCTCTTGTATCTACACCACCCAATATTAATGTAAAATCAATATTAAGCAGTTAAGCAGTGTACTTTTAATTTTAAAAAGTTTATTTTCCCAACAATTGAAATTAATATAGGTTTTCTTTAATTATGCAGGACAATTGTCCCAAACTTCCAAACTCAGGCCAAGAGGATTTTGATAAAGATGGTCAAGGTGACGCCTGCGACAAAGACGACGATAATGATGGAATCATGGATGAGACCGTATGCATTAATCTTAATTATATAGTTAAAAATCTACAATGTTTTTTTCTACAGTATACAGGCTAAGCTTGTTCTTTGTTCTGTTATGTCCCAGGACAACTGTCCTCTACTGTATAATCCCAGGCAATTTGACTATGATAAAGATCTTGTTGGTGACCGCTGTGATAACTGCCCATACGAGCACAATCCTGCTCAGATCGACACAGACGGTAATGGCGAAGGGGATGCCTGTGCTGTCGACATTGATGGAGATGGTGAGAAACTACTAGAAACTCAAAACCAGAATTAGTTTTGGTCAAAAATACTCTATACTCTACTCTAATACTCTATACTCTGACTTTTAATGACATTTAAAAAAAAAATCATATTATTTTCCCTATAATAAATGCTAATCAGATTTTCAAAATTTTTATTATTATTATTATTAATACTATTATTATTTTATTATTATTATTATTATCATGTTTAATAACAACATTATTTTGATTAGTTTTTTTTGCTTACACTTTACAGTAAGGTTTTATTAGTCAATGTTAGTTGATGTATTTACTAACATGAACTAATAATGAACAATACTAGTATAGCATTTATTAACCAAAGTTCAACATTTGCTAATGCGTTATTAAAATTTTAATTCATGCTTGTTGACATTAGCTAATGCACTAATGAGTTACTATGAACTAACAATAAACAACTTTATTTCCATTAACTAATAGAAACAAAGATGAATACATACTTTAATAAATGTATTGTTCATTGTTTGTTCATGTTACTACCTTAAGTACATTAACCTAATAAAACCTTATTTTTGTGTGTCCAGTGTAAGATTAAAAAAACAAAGGCTACCAATCACAGAATTGTTTAATTTGACAAAATTCTAATAAAAATACATCCTTTTGTCAAAATCTAAAACATGTGCATTAACACAGTCAAAATGTTTTAAACAAAATAATAAAACAACAAAAAAATTCTTTAAGGACGTTTAATTTGTGAACTTACTAACCAAAGTATTCATTAATAATCAGCAAGTCTGCTCAGCTCAGTGTAATGCTGTTTGTGTGTTGCAGAGGTTCTGAATGAGCATGATAACTGTCCCTACATGTACAACACTGACCAGAAGGACACGGATATGGATGGAGTGGGTGACCAGTGTGACAACTGCCCTCTACTGCACAACCCTGAGCAGGTAACAGCTCAGTAAACACACACGTGCTTAGCAACACTTAATGTTGAGCAGCCGTTTAACAATGTGATTTGTGTGCCCTCGAAGACTGACTCAGATAATGACAGAGTCGGTGATGAGTGCGACAACAATCAGGACATTGATGAAGACGGCCACCAGAACAGCCTGGATAATTGTCCTTACATTCCCAACGCCAACCAGGCCGACCACGACAAAGATGGGAAAGGAGACGCTTGCGATTCCGATGATGATAATGACGGAGTCCCAGATGACAAGGACAACTGCAGACTGGTGCCTAATAAAGACCAGCGAGACTCTGATGGTGAATCAATCTATTGGTTAAAATTGCAAGAAGTGATTCTTTGTTCCTCCTGACTGTGAGAAGATACACTACTGGTCAAAAGTTTGGAGTCAGCACAATTTTGATTCAGACAATAAATAAATATGAATAGTCAGACAATTTTTAGACAATTCATTGAAAAGGCAATTTTTAGCTATTTATTAAAAAAAAAAAAAGCTTATTCTCTAACACTTTAGTTGAAGGGGTGTACGTAAGTCTGTCAGAACACCTTTATAATCATGACAGGACACTTCATTAATATAAATAGGCAAGGCAAGTTTGCTTGTGTAGCACATTTCATACACAATAGTAATTCAAAGTGCTTTATATAAACAAGAATAAAAGAAAAAGAAAATAAAAATGATTAAAAGAATTAAAGATGATTAAAAACAGAAAAAAATGTGTTACAACAGGTTATAAAAGAATGATGGAGAAAAGAAAAGTGCGATCTGTCGGACGTAGCACAGTGCTCATTCAGTAAAGGCACAGCTAAACAGATGTGTTTTCAGTCTTGATTTGAATGTGCCTAATGTTGGAGCACATCTAATCATTTCTGGAAGCTGCTTCCAGCAGCGAGGGGCGTATTAGCTGAAAGCCGATTCACCCTGCTTCGACTGAACTCTTGGAATTTCTAATTTATTTGATCCTAATGATCTGAGTGATCTGTTAGATTTGTATTTATTAAGCAGATCTGTAATGTATTGAGGTCCTAGGACATTTAGTGATTTAAAGACAAGTAATAATACTTTAAAATCTACTCTAAATGTAACTAGGAGCCAGTGTAAAGACCTGAGGACAGGTGTGATGTGCTCTGATTTTCTGGTTCTGGTCAGAATCCTGACAACAGTGTTCTGGATGAGCTGCAACTGTCTGACTGCCAGTGAGGAGTCCTTTACAGTAATCTACCCTACTGGTGATAAACGTTCTCACTGGAAACAAAGCATCTAATTCTTGCAATGTTTTTGAGCTTTAAATAAGATAAAATAAGATTTTATTCATGCTTATGACAACTGTCATTAAGTGTCATTCGCTCAGTTAAATCATTTTAAATGCAAAAATGACACTGTTTAAGATGTCTTTGTTATGACAAATTGACATAAACTAATACATCATAACCGTCTTAGTCACGACAACTTAACATTAGCAAGACAACATAACCTGTCATAAAACTGTCATAAGCATGGTACATGACATATATTTATAATAATTCCGTTCACCAAGGCTGTATTTTATGCAGTAAAAATGGTAATATTGTGGGTAAACAATTACATTTCTTACTGAATGTAGTTTAACATTTCATTTATTATTTATTGTTATTCAGAGCTAAATTTCTAGCATACAATGCTAGAACTACAATGATCGATTATTATTATAATTATCACTTGTGAAAGCTTTTTTTTCTATTTCATGGTTTTGTTAAAACTGTTATGCATTTGACTTTTTCAGATTTTTTTGATGAAAAGAAAGTTCAAAATTACAGCATATAATTGAATAAAAACTTTTTTACATTTACTTTTATTCATGAAGAATTTACTGTGTCCTTAAAGAATAAAAGTGAAATATATTTGAATAATCTTGTTACAAGCCCCAGCGTTCCAGCAACTGCGGATCGCTGGTGCTTGTAACAGATGGAATCAATGGCGATGTGTGCTGCGTGTGTGCGAGGTGCATGACGGGATTTGTACTTCGATATTCTGGTTGTGTGTGTGTGTGTGTGCGTGCGTTTGTGTGTGTGGTTCTCCGTCGATCCTCAGTTGCTGAATTGTTGCTGGAACAATACTTTTGAATGGTGCTGTATCAATACCATGTATATACAGTTTTCAGCACTGATAATAATAATAATAATAAATTTTTCATGAGCATCATCATATTGTAATGATTTCTAAAAGATCTTGTAATATAAATGACTTGAGTAATGCAACTTTAAATCACAGGAATAAATCACAACATTCAATAAGAAAACTGCTCTTTTAAATTGTATTAATATTTCACAAATTTGTCAGTTTTTGCTGTATTTTTGATTAAGTAAATGCAGCCTTGGTGAGCAAAGTAATGTTCTTTTAAAAAAATATCAAAAAAACGTACTGATCCCAAACATCTGATGATTTTTTAATTTAATTCTATATAGAATGCATAGGTTCACATAGCTTTTTAATAGCTTTACATTGTACCTGCTCGAAGAAAGCTTAAAATGGTGTCTACGTTTACAAATTCAAATCAGAGCCAGCCATTTTCAGTCTGTTGACTTTTGTCCAAGATTTAGACATATTTATAACTGGAAAATTTCCTTTACTTTATCCAGGGTCAAGGAAAATGATGTCACACGCTCACAGCTTGCAGGTGGTTGGTGAAGTGTGTGTTATTTGCCCCACTGTGCCACATTTCATTAAAGCTACCAATTTTTTTTTGTGCGTGTTAGTAGGAAAATGAAAACAGGTTACAGCTGGAGGTGGAAGTTGTCGGATGCTAACATACTTCTCACACCTCATTATGTTTTGTTTACTGGATAAAGTCGAGATGGTTCCAAGCAGAGAAAGGCAACTACCGTTAAAATAAAGGAACTGATTCAGAGCTGGCATCCGTGCAAATGCATACTTGACTTTTCCCTCGTATTTGAGTGCTAAAGTCTGGATTTAATAGATTTCACATTTGAAGCCAGTCACATGTTAATGTAGATGACATGAAAAGACAGCTGAAACAGCTTTGTGCTTGCACAAGAGAGATGAAAGTTTCCTATACTATTTATGTAACCCCTTTTATAGAAATATATGTGTGAATATAATATAATATAATATATATATAATATAATATAAATATAATATAATATAAATACATTTATAAATACATTTATAAATACAAATGAATGGAAAATGTTAATAATATAAATTAATTAAATAAAATCAATATTTTAATGAATTAATTAAAAAAATATTAAAAACTAATTATTATTAACCATTAAATAATTATATTATACTATAATAAAATGGTTTTCAGATTAAACAGTTAAAATGAGATTTTGTGCAAAAAGTAAAGCAATAATATTTACAATTGTGATATAATATAATACAATATGATATAATTGTGATGTTGTGGTGGCGCAGTAGGTAGCACAATCGCCTCACAGCAAGAAGTTCGCTGGTTCAAACCCTGGCTGGATCAGTTGGCATTTCTGTGTGGAGTTTGCATGTTCTCCCAGTGTTCGCGTGGGTTTCCTCCGGGTGCTAAAATGTCTGTAGTGTATGCAATATCAGATTTATTCATTATTGTGCAGCCCTAGTATGTGTATATACAGTAGGGCAATTTAAAAATGAGTACTTCATATGCTTGTGTGTGTTTATTGTTTTTCCTTATTTTACAATATTATATTTTTGGTTATGAACAATTCTTTAAAAGTATGTGGATGCCAGATTTAACCATTTAACAAATCTACTGTCATCAATTAAGAACTTTTTTAATATTGTCCACAGGGGATGGAAGAGGCGACGCCTGCAAAGACGATTTTGACAACGACAACATTCCAGACTTTATGGATGTGTGTCCTGAGAACGACGCCATCAGCAGCACAGACTTCCGCAAGTTTCAGATGGTGCATTTGGATCCTAAAGGAACTGCGCAAATTGATCCCAACTGGGTGGTCAGACATCAGGGTAAAGAGCTCGTTCAGACCGCCAACTCGGACCCTGGCATTGCAGTGGGTGAGTATGAGAGCTTTCAGAGCAGCACATCTGCTCGTGATTTTCACCATGACATCACTAAATAGACTTTTCATCATTTAAAATCACTCCTTAGGCTTCGACGAATTCAACGCTGTGGATTTCAGTGGCACTTTCTACGTCAACACCGACAGAGATGACGATTATGCTGGCTTTGTGTTCGGCTATCAGTCCAGTGGGCGCTTTTATGTGGTAATGTGGAAGCAGATAACGCAGACATACTGGGAGGACAATCCTTCAAAAGCCATCGGCATCTCAGGGGTTTCTCTGAAAGTGGTCAACTCTACCACGGGCACAGGAGAGCACCTGCGCAATGCCCTGTGGCACACTGGGGACACACCTGGACAGGTCAGGCTGATCGATTTTTATATACAGTTGAAGTCAGAGTTATTAGCCCCCTGTATATTTTTCCCCAATTTCAGTTTAACGGAAAGAAGATTTTTTTACCAACACATTTTTAAACATGACAGTTTTAATAACTCATTTCTAATAACTGATTTCTTTTTTTTGCCATGATGACAGCACATAACATTTTACTAGATATTTTTCAAGATACTAGTATTCAGGTTGAAGTGCAATTAAAAAAAGGCTTACCTAGGTTAATAAGGTTAATTAGGCAAGCTAGGGTAATTAGGCAAGTCATTGTATAATAATGGTTTGTTCTGTAGACCAGCGGTTCACAACAGGGGGGTCCCGGCCCACAAGGGGGCCTCAGCAAGCTCTGTGGGGGGTCACGTCATATTTTTTACATATTTTAGCAGTGGACAATTAAGAGAACAATCATGTTGACTTAGTTCGTTTTATCCCCTGGCTGACCAAAAAATGGATAAACTTGTAATTCGTACTCCACAAAAAAAGACCCACTGATTTGCCTTCAGCAGCTAATAGTAATGGCCCAAGTATACTAGAACCAGGTGAGGAAGCTCCAAACATTTCAGGTCACAGCGATAGCATTACTGGAAACACTAAGATAGTTACCTGAACTATGCTTTTATTTCATTTTCTTGAAGCAAAGGGTCCCTGACCCAGCCACAGTGCATTTTCTGTGCCAAAGTTATTTGCTAACGAATGCATGAGACCGTCCAAATTAATGAGACATTTGAAGGCAACTCATCCTCAATACAGCAAGATGTACCCAATACAAATGGCCTACTGATGTTTTGCTTTTATATTTTACATTAGGCTATTGTTTGTGCATAAACATATCTAGATAATAAACAAACCGTCTTTTTTGACATACCTACTGCAAACTTCTATGAGCGATAAATCATTAAATGTGGAGGGGGGCCCTACAATATTTTCCAGTGGAAAAGGGGGTCTCAGGCAAAAGAAGGTTGGGAACCACTGCTGTAGACAATAAAATATATATTGATTAATAGGCCTCATAATATTGCCCTTAAAATGCTTTTTATTATTAATAACTGCTTTTATTCTAGCCAAAATAAAACAAATCTGACTTTTTCAAAACGAAAAAAATATAGGTGATACTGTGAAAAATGCCTTGCTCTTGTTAACATCATTTGGGAAATATTTGAAATAAAAAATAATAATTTGACTTCAACTGTATGTCAGCATTTATGACAGGCTTTGCTCAGACTAAATAGCTGCATGTGATCTGACAGGTTCACACACTGTGGCACGACCCTAAGAACATTGGCTGGAAGGATTACACCGCCTACAGGTGGCACCTTACTCACAGACCCAAGACTGGATTTATCAGGTAATTCACAGGAAGAGTTGGGGTGTTTTCACGCTTGTGGATTGGCTGTTTGGCTCAGTTATGTCACTTTAAACGCAAACGGGGCATTGTTGAGATAAATTTGTCATGACAACTTAATATTACCAAGATACCATAACTCTGTCATAAATCTGTCATAAACATGATTGTGATGAGGCCATTATAATTGTGTCATGGATTTTATAACAGCATCATAATTATTTTTCTTGACCTCAACCACAGTGGTATACATTAAATTTGTCATTAAACGTGATTAAATATTATTGACACTGTTATAAAAGTACGTTTTTAAATTCAGTTTGTCCCACTGAAAAAAGTGAATCAGAAAAATATTCATGACACAATTATAATAGTCTCATGACAGTTATGTTTATGACAGATTTATGACAAGTTATGTTGTCTTGGTAATGTCAAGTTGTCATAACAAAGAGATCTCAAGCAATGTCATATTTTCATTTAAAATGAACGCTGAACTAGCGATACTTATTGATAGTTGTCATATGCACGCATAAAATCTATTCATGATATGTGTCATGTCATGATTATAACAGTGTCATAACAGTCTTATGAACACATTCAAGTAGTGTTACATTTGAAACAAACTAAAATGCAGTCCAGTGACAACATCCACATAGCTCGTTGACCAGATGCATTACTGAATGTACTTCCTAAACTGCTTTTTGATTGGTCAAAATTCATGTGCGAATATTCCTACGTAACTCCTAAAAGTAAACAAAGTAAGGAAAAGCCAGCAGACAACACAAAGCTTGTTAGTATGGAAAGATGACTGTATCCCTGGGCATCTTATCTTATATTATATAGTTTGTATGCATCACTTCAGATAAACTTTGAGAATGAAGTGCAGATGCATCTTCAAGACAATGAAAATGAAAGTCAATTAAGGCAACAAAATCACACAAAATCTCTGGGTTTGCGTTTCAAACAGTAATGTTAGTAGACCCTTTTGCTTATTACATTCTTTTTGCTCATAACTAAGCTTACAATTTCAGATGGCAAGTTAAATGTTTGAAAGTGAACAAGCTCAAAACATTTTAGTGCTTGTTTAAATCAGTATTTAAGTGTTGTCTATTTGTAACCATACATAAAAAAAATGCATCCTAATACCAGGATTAGGAGTCTTATGTTGTTTTTGTTTTCCCCAGAGTGGTGGTTTATGAAGGGAAACAGATCATGGCAGACTCAGGACCAGTTTATGATCAAACATTTGCAGGAGGGAGATTAGGACTCTTTGTCTTCTCCCAGGAACTGGTTTACTTCTCTGATCTCAAGTATGAATGTCGAGGTGAGTACTGATTAAGCATAACTCAAAATGGAGATTTATCTAAATGACCTCACCACTGTTTGTAATGTGTGGATCACTGGAAACAGCAAAAACAACAGACACCCCTCCTGACGAGTGTGAGGGGATTCAAATATATGCAGGAATTTAATGTAAACAAATACAAAGACTTATTTTATTGCTCATAATTAGGCCCACACGAAATCTGGGTGCGCAGATATCAGCCGATTTTTAGCCAGTTGTTGTGTCTGTTTATTTACTTGTGTAAATGTTTGTATGATTTATTTATAATAGTGTGCAGAGTAATATTTTCTGTCTTTTAGTAGATCTATTATATGAAAGACTTGCTTTGTTTTTTAACAAATAAGTGGATCTTATTGGATTTGCATTGTAAACATTAAATAAAAGTTAAAAACATATAATTTTTTATTTCATATATTAAGTTTTTTGTTACGATGCTCCCAAAATCATTACGCATAAATCAACAAAAACAAAATTCTGCACAGAAATAGCAAAAAATGTCTGCAGATTCTGTCTGGCCCTGCTCATAACTTGTGGAGAAAAAAAGCAAAGACACTGGACAAGGATAAATCTCTCTAGTCTGCTTGTGTCTTTATGCTGAGTTTTCCACCAAATGTGACCACTAGCACTAGTATACTCTAGATCTAGATCTGTTTTTACATTACTGTGAGGGTTGGGTTTAAGGTTGGGGTAGATTTATGGGAAATTTAATAAATAATATATATAATTCTATATAATCACCTATACTAATAGAGAAGATTCCAGATCTAGATCGGTTTTTAATTACTGTGACGGTTGGGGTAGGGGTGGACGTTAATAAAATACAATTAATGGGAAATGTAATAAATAATATAAATAATTCTCGTTAACTTCCCGCAGTTGTATGTGATGTATAGCTGATTAACCATGAGCCTACTAGTAGCCTACTTGCCCATATCTATCAGCTGATAACCACTAATAACGTCCCTTCAATCGAGTGATAACATTCAAATTGTCTGATTGAGACCAATTACCTGTGATCATAACAAACACGCCACACATTCTGCATCATTTGAGTGCTATCTGATACAATATTTTATAACAAAGCAGAAAGGCAAAACCAAAAAGCTTAACAAATTATTAACCCTTTTTCTCTGCTCATTTTTTAGATAACTGAGCAAAGGTGGAAATTACACTTTTTAAAGACTACAAAACACATTTACACTCTCTGACAAAAGACCAAAGACTTCAAACTACAAACGTTACAGATGGAAACAGACCTCGAACTTCCCCATGAGGAGAAGCAGTGAACTTACATTACAAGTAGTATTTTATACATGGTTTTTTTTTGTCCTTAAGCCATTTTTAATCAGCCTTTGGGTAATGTTAATGAACATTACATTTGTGGTATTTTTATTTTATTTTCTTACAAAATGCAACAATCTAGAGGAAAAACGATCACAAACCTTCATCCTCTGATGTCTTTATCACCAGCTGCTTTACTTGCACAAGATTTTTGTACTTCCTGTGTGTTTTTATATAATGTGCAACATGTTTCTCCTTTGGGTTTGTTGTTGTAATAAAGGCATCTTTTTCTACAACCCTCAATTCTAACAGGGGCTCTGGGTTTGATCAGCATATAAATGTTTTAGAGAGCTTTGAGATGAAGATGTTTATATTAAGACTGTACCATAATTACTTGTGTAAAGTATTTATATGACTCCTGCAATTCAGTATCAAGTTGTCTAGTTTTTTATGCAATGCTTTCAGAATCTAGACATTGTAAATACTAATTTATTTGTTTACACTGACAAAATTTGATTATTGCCGTTTAAAGATATAAAAAAGAACATTTTTATTGCGATGCTTCGAAATCCATAACGCAACTTCATGCCTATAAAGTTTTTTTATACATTTTTTATAGATGTTTTTCAAATGTGAGTATGAATGTGCTAATGTTTCGTTTTGTTTTTATCCATTGATGCCGCACTTCATTTGTTGCATTAAAAAACAAACTCTTTTCTGGTGATTAACCACTTTTTTTCTTTTGGTTTTTATTTTTATTTTAAAATTGTAATGGAGAGGATAGTATATAATAGGACAAATAATGTTGTGAGTATCAGAGAAATAATTAGAAATAAAAGAAATAAGAAATAAGACATAAGAAATTGTCAACATCCAGATCTTTTGAGCCTAAACATCTGCTTTGTTTTTCTTTTTTTTATGATTTTATTTTCATAATTGTTTATCATATTTTGTAAAATGTGCAATGCTTTTGCTTTTTATGCCACATCTTTTGAAAACCTTGTAAAGTTTTCTAATTTAGCTTTTCTCACAATTGTCTTGTTTTGTTTCTTTAATAAAATGATTACTCACAGTTTTCTATTTGGACTTGCACTTTTGAATTATTGTTCACCTTTGAAAAGTGCCTATGAATGGAAAACTTAATATTCCAAGGCATACTGTAGAGTTCAGTACATGGAAATAACACCCTAAGCCTCAAACACCATCGTTTACATTGTTTCCTTGTTCTCATGTAAATGCCATGAGTGTAAAATCCTGGTAGAAAAGGGCAATCTGAAAAAAAAACACTGAAGCAGGTCGCACACCAGAAGAGCTGCTCGGCGACGTGCCACGCAATTTAGAATTCTAAAAATAGGTTTCAATTAGAGTACACACACCAGAGTCGCAAGTTGGCGGCTGTCCGCGGCGCCCAGCCATGACTCAGGACACTGTTCATATTTCTGTCGCACCACAGAGCGCCATCTGATTAGTTTCGTTTTAAATAGCTTGCAAATGTGCGCGCCTGGTGTGAAATACTTTCAACTGTCATGTGCGAGACGTGTCGCTGCGCTGAGCGGCGCATCCGGTGTGTGACAGCCTTGACTCTAAATAATGATCCACAGGAGATCATTAATGTGCATGCTTTATCAGCATTTAAATAGTCATGAATTTTCCTAGTGAGATTACAACAATTGAATTTTTTTTCTGATTTTGTGAGATTAACAGTTTATTATATTTCCAGCTTCTTATCTGTTTATAGGTTGTCAGAATGCAACATGTAGAAAAACAGATTATGAATATATTGAGCGACCACCCTGAAGAAGTATAAGGTCTGTTTAGCTGTATTTTTTGTTTTTTAATGTACATATTGTGGAATGTTTCATGTGCGTTGGTAATGAGGCAACAAAAACATGTACTTCACGTTTATAATGAGGCAAATGATGCAACTTTATATTGTTTAATATGTTTAATGCATGTTTATGCATCGTGTTATATTACTCTATGATATTACTAGAGGTAAAGGACAGCTATAAACTTAATAAGACTTTTATGCAGAGGTTGATATTAAATCCTGCCTGTGTTTTCATACATGTTAAACGAAAAAAATTCTCAACACAATTTTAAATACATCTCTTCCTGCTGAAACCAGCCTAGTAAAACTAACCAATGGTTAACCAGCCTGGTTTTAGAGGGGTTTTGGCCATTTCCAATTCCTCAGCTGGTCAGGCTGGGAGATGACCAGCTAATACCAGCTTGACTAGCCTCGACATAACCAGCTATGTCCATCTTAAACCAGACTGGTCAAGCTGGCTTTAGCTGGTTGGCTTTAGCTGGTCATCTCCCATGGACCAGGCTGGAAATGACCGAAACCCCTCTAAAACCTGGCTGGTCGACCAGATAAAACCAGACCAGATAAAGACCATATCTTTTTTCAGTGGGTGGTGGTCCCTTTTATCAGGTGTAATTATAATTTATCCTATATTTCATTCACAAAACATATCTCATCCACCAAACATGACTCCTACTCTTAACATTAAACTTCAGTTGAAACGATTGTCATTTGACAAAACATCTACTTAATTTGTTTACATACAGTTTATGTCCATTCTAGGGGTAAATCATAGGTTCTAAATGGGTTTATAATAATTGTCATTTGCATAGCATTTGTATAACACAGTTTTGCTATGTTTAGTATAAAGGTTAAGCTGTTGTCAGCATGTATAACTATAAAAAAGGGGTTTTCTATAAGTGAAATGGATGAGAATCAAAACCTTTATTATTAATCATCAGACAGGGTTTATTTCCAGCAATAATTAAAAAAACCATTGGATAAAATACAATTGAGTTTGGCTTACAAAAATCTGCATGCTAATCTAAATAACACTGCCAGCAGGGCAGCTCACTTTAACTTTGAAAGCAAACACAGGCTGCATCCAAACTGACATACATCCCTATTATTTAGTAATTAAAAAACAGTATTTGAGAAATGTGTCTAAACTCACAGTACTCATAAAACAGTAAAGAGATCTCCTGACCTCTTAAATGACTGTTAGTGGTAACTTTACTTTTAGATACAGTACAAATTTACAAACAATACATAGTCAATTGACCTGTAATGACATTCTAACAATGATTTCCCACATTCACATTCACTTTTCCTTTTATTTTTTTTTACCAATACAGTTTAAATAGCAGTAGGGGGTGACAAACGGAAAGCATTAAATCCTCAATCTCCAATGCCAAAACATTATAATGATGGCCGATGACGCCAAACAAAGAGGGCTGTTGTGCAAACATCCTACGACTGCGTATGAATACTTGTTGAAAATCTTTCATTTGCAATGAAATGACAAAAGCCAGGCATTGTGCATCTACATCCTTTCTCATGGATTACATTTGTATTTGCATGCGCTAGGCATTTGTAAACCTCATCGCCAATTTTGATCCGCTTCTGCTTACATTTTAAAGGCTCCAATTCTTTTGTGATCTCCAGCAGGCACACTTTTTGAGTCCGCTTCAAAACGCAAACGGACATTTGGGACTTGCAGCTGCTTTCTAGCCCAAGCCAAGATACCATTGATATGTTGTAAACGTGGTTAGGCCAGTGAGACGTAAATATGCACATTTTAACAAGCCAGCGACTGGCTTTAAGAGATAAACAAGTTAAAAGACTACTGTCATTTCCAACTTCTGCTGTTAAAACCAAATAAAGAGGCGCCAGGCCAGGATCTTTAAGAAAACCAGTGTTTGAAAATTAAAGTCGTATAGTTCCTGGGTTCCCTCACGGACTATAAGTGAGACTTTACCATGCTCTTTTTCAGAAACAACTGCTCTTTTACCACCAACTTCTACCACATGGTTGAAATTAATAGTTGTGTTTTAAATGCTCCTCTTCCACATGTTGCTCAAATGCTTCTCAATTCTATTATCCCGAACTGGCTCATGCAGTTTGCAGTCTTGTTAATGGGTAATGTTGCCTTCTAAGTGAGCAATAAGTGGCACGTGTGCCTCCATTTGGTAAACATTAAGGTAAATTCTTCTTTAATTGGAGCTGACTGGGAATTTTCTCAGTGACTGACGTTAAGTTAGCAAGTGCTGTCAACCAAACAGTGTAAATGTTAACAAGTGTGGCCCAGCACCATAGGCATGCACAGCTTGTCAAAGTCAGCTTTTAATGGAAACAGGAGTCAGATGTTCCGTTTCGCAATTCTGACCTTTTTCTTCGCAAATTATCAAATGTAATATCGCAATTCTAAGGAAAACTTCAATATTCAATTCAATTAATCTCTATTTGTATAGAGCTTTTACAATGTGGATTGTGTCAAAGCAGCTTCACATAGAAGGTTATAGTGAATTAAAACAGCGTCTGTTCAGGTTTCAGAGTTTAGGTTCAGTTTAGTTTAGCTCAGTTCAGTTCAGTCCAGTGTGGTTTAATATTCACTGCTGAGAGTCTAAAAACTGAAGAGTATTCCATCGATGCATAGCTCTACAATTCCCGAACCATGCAAGCCAGTGGCGACAGCGGCAAGAAAAAAACTTAACCAATTGGCGTAAGTGAAGGATAAAAATCTTGAGAGAAACCAGGCTCAATTGGGTATACGACCATTTCTCCTATGGCCAAACGTCTTGTGCAGAGCTGCAGTCTAGGTGCCGGAGGCTGGAAACAATGGACTATAACAAGGTTTTTTTAACGCCATGAACCCCACAAATACCCTCATTCTCATGCCAGTGACCCCCTCATCTTAAAATCTAAAAGGCATCTAGTTTCTTATAAAAGGCCCAATGATTATTTAATTATTAACCTTTCTGTCAATACAAACATCCCTGATAAAATATCAGGGGGGGAAAGATGACCTTTCATGACCTTTTCAATCATATCAATGTATTTAATTATTTTACATTTACATTTAGTAGAGGCTTTTTTTTTTTTTTGTCCAAAGAGACTTATAACTGAGGGGACATTCAGCAAATCAATACGAGGAGAAAGTATATGTGTTTTTGGGTTTTGTGTATATATATTTTTTTATGATGAATTCAGATGTGCTTATTTGCCATATAATCAGGGTATCAATTATGGTGGCCGGGATATATAATTCAAGGACCCCCCTAATTAATGCTTGATCCCCCTTTCAGAAATCAAACTACGGGTATGGGGATGGGGTGATTCTGAAAAATGTGGAATAATAACAATATTTATTATTATAATTATTATAAGCTATATAAAATAAACTTGACCCACCCTATTCTGAAACAGGAAGGTCAGCCCATCAATACACACTGTGAGTGATTAAAAGACACATTTTCTTGTAAATAGTTTGTATCTTTGTGTAACCTAAAGTTAAATTAGACACCTAATCTCACGGCAAGGTCGCTGGTTCGAGCCCCAGTGGGGTCAGTTGGCATTTCTGTGTGGAGTTTGCATGTTCTCCCAGTGTTTGCGTGGGTTTCCTCCTGGTGCTCCGGTTTCCCCCACAAGTTCAAAGACATGCGCTATAGGTGAATTAAATAAACGAAATTGCCTGTAATGTAGGTGTGTGAATTAGTGTGTATGGATGTTTCCCAGTATTGGGTTGCAGCTGGAAGGGCATCCGCTGTGTAAAACATGTCCTGGATAAGTTGGCGGTTCATTCCACTGTGGTGACCCCAGATGAATAAAGAGACTAAGTCAAAGAAAAAAATGAATGAATGAATGAATGAATTTAGTCATTTGGCAGATGCTTTTGTCCAAAGAGACTTACAATTGAGGAGACATTCAGCAAATCAACACAAGGAGGCAGTACACACAGGAAGTGCTAATTATATATACAAAGGAACTGTTGTGCTCAGAGAATTCAATTCTAGAGTAGGGGAGTGTTGTTTTGGTTTGTTTGTTTATTCAGAGAGAAGTGAAGAGTGTTTCTACAGGTGTTTTTTTCAAGCCCACTCACCTGTGTGAAGCATGCATGGTGTGTTTTTTTCATCTGAATTCTGATGTGCTTATTTGCCATATAATCTGGGTGTCAATTATGGTGGCCGGGGGAATATAACTGAAGGACCGCCCTAATTAATGCTTGATCTCCCCTCAAAAAGTCAAACTACAGGTATGGGGATGGGGTGATTCTGAAAAATGTGGAATAATAATAATATTATTATCATTATTATAATTAGGGTGGAACAGTGGGAAGCGATGTCACTTCACAGCAAGAAGGTTGCTGGTTCGAGTCTTGGCTGGTCAGTTAGCATTTCTGTGTGGATGTTCTCCTTGTGTTTCCTCCAGATGTCTGTAGTGTGTATGTGTGTGAATAGGATGGGTGATTCCCAATGATGGGTTGCAGCTGGAAGGGCATCCGCTGCATAAAACATATATGCTGGATAAGTTGGCGGTTCATTTCGCTGTGGCGACCCCAGATTAATAAAGGGACTAAGTCGAAAATAAAATGAATGAATCAATTATTATAATTAGTGGCGCAGTAGGTAGTGCTGTCGCCTCACAACAAGAAGGTCATTGGTTCGAGCCTCGGCTGGGTCAGTTATCGTTTCTGTGTGGAGTTTCCATGTTCTCCCTGCGTTCGCATGGGTTTCCTCCGTCATTGTGGTCTAACACAGGGAGGTCAGCCCATTAATAGACACTCTCATTGTTCAAAAGACACATTTATCTTGTAAATTGTTTGTATCTTCTTATAGACCATTTTAATGTGGTGATCGACAAATAAACCTTTTCTGCTTGTTGTCAAACTATTTCATAACTGTAACAAGAGGCAATTCAATCATAACTTAAGGTTAAAACAGCTATCAGAACATTATTTATCAATATGTGGCTCTTTTTGGATTCTCGGAAGCTATAGAAATAAAAAATATAAAACTGGAAATACGTTGGGACCATTGTTTTTGTTTTCATCCCTCAAAATAGCCTAAAGTAAAGTCAAATTAGACTTAAATTATGCATTTTATTAAACGCCCATGCTCACATATAGACGTTTTACAGTAAACAGCAAGTGCTATCTTTTATGAGCATCCGTTTATCTTTGCCGGTATGCCAACTTGTCACTGTTCGGCAATATTTGTTTTATTGTTCGACTTTGGTGGTCGTTCCCCAGACTGCCGTCAGAGCAGAGGTCTTAAATATTAATATTACTTTAATATTGTTGCAATGATTGTCTATTTGCTTTGATTCTTGTTTTGTAAAGACAATATACAATATTTTTTACATTTTTAAAAAACATATGCACATGTAAAAATGTCAAATATGATGTCCTTTATTTATTTATTTGGTCAATAGTCACATTAATGGCTCTAATAATCACAATTAGCACAAAATAACCCCAGCAATTTATTCCTTGCATGCTTTATATTTATCTATTATATGCTTACAAAGATGTGTTGGATGGTACTGTCTAATAGCCAATTATAGCTGTGATTAATTTTCACAGCTAATGTCTTATTGGCACTGGGTCTGTTTTTGAACCATGTACTCTGATATGGCTGTCATTAAATACAGCTGTCAGATGATATATTTTCACTTCTGCTCCCCTTTGGCTGGTCTCTCAGCATTGCTGTGTAGCAATATCACAGATTTAGATACACTTATTTCTAGAAAATACCATGACAGTGATAACATTGAAAGACACTTTAATATTTTGTTTCATAATTCTTAGAAACCTTCTGGTATCTTGCACATTTCCTCAGTTATGTCAATTAAGTGAGCTGATAGGGTTTCGTTACAATATGAATAAATATTGTGTCTGTGCTTGACTATGTTTCAGTTTACCGTCAGAAATATTTGCTTTACTTGTTGCAGGGTTTAGAGATCTGCTCAAACAGCACAGGTCGAGGTTTTAAGGGTGCCTCTGGATAATCACATGTGCATGCCAAAACATAAAGTAGTTTCCATTAGACTGGGTTGGAAGCTCAGTTTCCTGGGAGGGAAGTTTAAAGAAAAGGCTTTCAGCTCCTGAACATAAAGCAGCACCTTTATGACATAAAGGTGATGGGAGTTTATCTTTGACATTCAGCTTTGTACATGCACTCAAGGGTGCTGAAATGTCTTGTGCTGTCTCGACTCAGCCGTTGACCTTATCAGGTTCACAATCAGTACAGCCCAGATTTACAGTTTTTCTCAGTCACTTTGGTACATTTCTCAGATCAGAATTGAAATTTGCAAAACACTAAGTGCATTTCTCAAAATAATGCATACAAATAGCAAAATGCCATGGATTACCTGCAAAAGCCAATCTCTTGCTCAAAATCCTTACTTCATATCTCAAAACTAAATTTCTGTGCCAATTAACGTGTCAGTGCCGTTAGAATTAGGGCTGCAATATATTGGAAAAAACCTGACATTGCAATATTGAATTTTTCTGCGATACATATTGCGGCATTCAGTATAATTTCAGCAGATGACATGAATAGCTCTATTTGGAAAGAATTCATAAAAATTTGATTAAATCAGATGATTTTGTAGGAGAGTGCATCTGCATAAAATATTATATAATAAAACCAATCACAAGCATTGATTACTGTTTTTCTCAATTGCTTTGGCACATCGAAACAGTTTTAACATTCTCTTGGTTTTTTCACCAAGACAGTCAACCATGGAAATTAAGGTCTCTGTCTCTGCGACACTCTGTCGCTCTTGTTGTCCTTGCCAGAGATTACATGTCTTCCAATTGCTCTTCCACAGGCACGTTACTGCAGTTCAGGATTGTGAATGTAGTGATCAATCAATCAATCAATCAATCTGTCTGTCTGTCTGTCTGTCTGTCTGTCTGTCTGTCTCTGCCTACCTATCTATCTATCTATCTATCTATCTATCTATCTATCTATCTATCTATCTATCTATCTATCTGCTACTAAACTTGATTGGTTAAATGTTATTTACCAATTTAGCAGACAATACAATGCCAACATCAGATATTTATGGTGTAAACATGTGTATCCTAATGTTTGATATCTGAATAAACAGTTTTGAGTGTGATGGCTTACACTATGAGAAATGATTGAGATGTTGTGAGAAGTTTGACAGTTTAGTTTTTCTCAGTGGCTTTGGTGCATTTCTCACAACACTATTTACATTTGCACAACAGTTAATGCATTTCTCAAAACAATTAGTACAAACTGCAAAACCTAGTTGATAACCTGCAAAAGCGTGTCACTTGCTCAAAATGGATAGCTTATTCCTTAAAAGGAAGTATTCATGTCAATGAAAGTGTCAGTGTCATCAAGATGAAAAGTCCTGCCACCATTGTTTATGAACAAAATAGTCAAATGGCTGCCATGTTTCCATTATGACACTTTACTCTGTACATTTTTTCCAATGCAAAAAAGTCAGCTTTTGGTGACACTTCCTGAAAACACTCAAGACAGCACTATATACTATTTGCACAGCCATTTGAAAACTACAGTAAAGTTAGACATCACTGCATTTAGTGAGGTATCTGAGTACAAGACACTGAATATGTAGGTTTCACATTTTTACTGCATTTGCTCTTTAAAATTCTAATTTATTCACAGCATTGTGCAAAATAATAAATACACCCTTATTTACAACAAACATAAACTCCCTTTGGGTAGAGCTGTGCACAACTGTAAACAATATTACAGTACATATTGGAACTGAACCTACAACATACACAGGTCTGTAAATCATTCATCAAATTGTTCAATTTAGAAGACATTTTCAGATTTTTTTTTTTAATAAAATGAGCTTGACAGATTTTGACAACTAGTTCAACATTTTTGTATGTAATGACTCAAGTAATTATAAGACTATTAGTTTTTATATGGAATGACTATTCAGCATCCACAAGTTTAGTTCATTTTGACTGACATGACATAAGCAAATGATAATGTTACAAACAGCAGAGAGTTGTATGAAAGCAATTGATGCATGTCCAAAAGCATTTGCAATTTGCTGAAAGGAATGAGAAACTGCTACTATGATGTGCACAAATGACTAACTGTTTTGAGAAATGCATTAACTTTTGTGCAAATGTAAATAGTGTTGTGAAAAATGCACCAAAGCAAACTGAGAAAAACTGTAAATAAGAATCGACTCATCAGTTTTGATCAACAAGCCATATGCAATTAGTTTTTGTCCAAAAGACTGAAATTGTATTTACTTTTTGCACACATGAGCCAAAGCATTTGCAATTTGATTAAATCAATAAGAAATGCCACTCTGAAGTCAACATAAAGCTAATTGTTCAAACATCTAAACTAACTTTCTTTAAAAACAACAATTTCAATCGAGAATTAAGCCAAAGCAATTGAGGAAAAACTGTAATACAATAGAGCAAAGATTAAATCAAATAAGCCATAATTTTTGGTTGTCTGGGAGTTTAGCGGGATTCAGGCACAAATTGAATAATCAAATGTAAAATAACACTGTATAGTGTATCTTCATCGTGTATGCACACAAATAAAATTAATCTCTTTCTTGTGGCTTGACATTCCCTAAAAACACATGCAGAAGACAAACTAAGTCACCAACATGGACTACGCCACACTTTGAGCTAGACTTTATAGTAGGGATAAAGGGGATGATTATGAACAGTGGGATAAATGGAAAAGAAAGTAAGAAGATAAACAGTGAAAAGGTAAGTAGGTTGATCGGACATCCTGTGATGATGCCCAGAGACTCAGAGTGGGGGTACCGTCTCTGTAATGTTTTTGTGGAGTGATTGGACACCCCGATTCAACCTAGAAGTGAAGAGAGGGTTATAGGATTGTGAATGGGAAGCGAGGAAATAGAAGGAGGGAGGGTGGTTTCAAAAAACGAGAAGAACAGTGCTAGAGGGCTGGTCTGCCCTAAATAAGTTTTAGGAAGATTGGTTAAGGAGACAAGTGAGGCGTGGTTCCACCGCTGAACCTTTGTTAACAGGTTAACTCCATTTGATAAATTTATGGCTCAAATTCGCAATGACTCAACAAATCATGTCTGGTCTGTGGTCCCTGTTCAACTATAATATTGTAACCCTGCGATGTGACTATTGCGGATACACACATTGCTATATTGATGCTTAAACGATATATTGTGCAGCCATAGTCAAAATGACCAGTTCTTATGTCCTTGTGTACGGATAAGACAGTCAAATTACTTCATTAGTTATGTTGTCAGTATAAAAGTCAGTGTACACAGGAGGGGTGTTCTGATGTAAACTGGCTTTTTTTTCTTTTCTTTTCTTTTTTTTTTTTTGCTGTTTGTACTATTTCTTGACTGATCTTGTCATTGTGACAGAAAGGAAAGACAGCACTGCATAACACAAAGAAAAAACAAAACAAAAGTATAAATGTAAGGACAATCTCCTTTCAGATGCACCTTCCTTAGAAAAAGTCAAGATTTACCTCAGAGAAATGTACCGATTGTAGACAGGTTTAGAAAAAAAAGTCTAATGGAAATGTCTAGAAAATGCATCATGACAAAATATTCTGACAACTTGTTCAGCCATTTTGCTTATGCTACACTCTCAGAAATAAAGGTACGTGAGCTGTCACTGGGGTAGTACCTTTTCAAAAAGTACACATTTGTATTTAAAGGGTCCATATTGGTACCTCAAAAGTGTATATTAGTACCTAAAAATTTTAAGAGGAACAGTTTTGTTCTTTTTAGGTACTAATATGTACCCTTGAGGTATTAATATGGACCTTTAAGGTACAAATTTGTAGCTTTTGAAAAGGTACCACCCCAGTGACAGCTCACGTACCTTTATTTCTGAGAGTGTATATCTGACTTATGCTATACACAAACGTTTAAATGTTGTGGGGGTGAGACTATTTAACAGAGGCCAACATAATACGTTTTGATCAACATGACATAAGCAATTGTTAATGTAGGAAACAGCAGAGAATTGCACATGCATGGATGTACAAAAGCTTTTGCAACTTGTTCAAAGGAATGAGAAACCACTTTTTTGATGTGCAGAATTGACACAATGCTGTGAAGTTTGAACAGGTTTTGAGAATTTTAATTCTGATCTAATTCTGAGAAATGTACTAAAGCGAGGAAAAACTGTAATACTTATAAAGCATCTGTGAATAAGCAGAACATGCCGTCGTGCTCTGTGGAAGGAGCAGAACTTTACTTTAGATGTTCATAAATGAATACTCCTGAGGCGTGGCATGCCAAATCCCTCATTTTCCAGAACTTAATGATTCTCCAACTGTTGGGGTGTGGGGCTTCACAGCACAGAAGCCAGACCTCCTACTGTGCCTAAACCACAGTTTTATATACGGCCTGCTGATATAGACACCGTTTTGCAAGTGCCTCCACTGTCTGGTGTTGCCATTTAAGCATTAAATATATTTTATGCTTTCATCTCTAATGGCTGGCAGTGCACTGTATGAAGCTGAAGTATAGATAGACAAATAGATAGATAGATAGATAGATAGATAGATAGATAGATAGATAGATAGATAGATAGATAGATAGATAGATAGATAGATAGAT
>CAIGQZ010001313.1:5647323-5657802 GCA_903798205.1 Danio tinwini | reverse complement strand
CCTGCACTTGCTGCTATTGCACTCCTGGTTAGACCTAAACTGCATTTCGTTTCCTTGTACTTGTACATGTGTGATGACAATAAAGTTGAATCTAATCTAATCTAAACTAACAAATCAGTAATGTATATAGCCTAAAAATAAGAAGATTTCCCAGTCATAACAACAAAACTCAACGTAATGCTGTGTTTTATAATATTTATATAGTTTTGTAAATATAATGAACAACCACAGGTCAGGGATTTCAGTTTCACAATACAGACCTACTTGATATAAGCACAAAGCATTAGTTGATTTTTAACTGAAATGTCCTTGATGATTGACAAGTTTTAACAGCAAATGTTTTGGTGATTAACCCTAATCTAACAACTAAAAAAGATTACATAAAACGTTATATATCTGTTCCCTAAAATACATAGCCTATTAATTTAACGTAATATAGTAGTTTATTATTTATTAAGCTAATTTAGTTTTTTTTTCCTTTAGGTGCTTTAAACGACACGAATCTTTTTATATTTGATTCATTGAATATAATCATTTTATCGGTCTACACTGGGTAAAATCACTTAACGTTAGACCTATTTATATAGTTATTTTACTACATAATGGTTCTGAATAATGTTGTGAAAGAGCATCGAAATGAAGTTATATTCACAGGTCAAACCTTCATCATAGTACGATTCATTTTTCCCTCTCCGGTGTCAACTCTCGGTAAACTGTTCCTGGATCTGTTATATTTGGACACCGTTAAGTGGAAGTGACGTCGGTGAGTAGGGTGGAGTTGCGGCATGTGTGTTTGGTTGGTTACAGCTGAATGGAAACGAATACATGGAGTGCCCGTATAGAAATACGATGCATGACAGCAAGCGCTTCTGCTTAAAAGAAGTCATCGTTGTCCTAGAGAGCTCAGAAACGACACGAACGATGACAGTGCGCGTCTTCCGGCAAGGAAATTCCACCACTATATTATGTTTTTGACATTTATAATAGTTGTATAATTGTATTAACCCACTGTAGATATTTTTCCCACCTCAGGAGCTAATATTGTTTGGAATATTTTTTTTTGTTCATGACTGTCTCTAATATAATCGAAGTGGAGGAGCCGGATTTGGAGAACTGTAACGTTAAAATGAAAAAAGAGGCATCCGAATTATTAGGGTTTTCTCCGCAGAAAGATATTGTTTACAACGAACTTCTGCCTTACAAGGACAAACTTGACGATGAGTCCAATGAAATTTTGGCACAGATCAAAGGAAACCTTGGCCGAGCCGTCCAACTCCGAGAGATCTGGCCAGGGGTCTTGTTTTGGACGAGGAAACTTTCCACGTAAGTATTTAAGAAACATTAACTCCATGTATTACCCAGGGTTCGTTTGTTTTGTCTGCCGACTAAATTTAATAATGGGCTTGCCCTAGAATATGACCATGAATAATGCGTTCCTTAAATCATAATATCCTAAACTGGAAATGTGATGTTCCAGTCCAGACCAGATAAAACCGAATGACCCTTTGTATTTAGGAGGATAAGGATAAAGTAAAAATATCTCCAGTCAAGTGCGTTTTAAATAGAGCGCTAATGAATAGCGAGCTTTCCTCTGATGCGCATGCGTAGTCGATGCATTGTTTTACATCAGTCATTGTTAAAAACATTATGCAATGTTCAATAAAGTAAGCGAAAGAGGATTTAACCAAGTGTTTTATTATCTTGAGTGGTTTGTTTAAATGCCTGGTTAACAGAACGGTTACAGTTAGCTTCTACAACAACATGGAAAAGGTTACTAAATATAGACTTTTTGGTTTTTAGCGTTTGTTGAAGTAAAGGTAAGGAAATGACAGGTGTTCAACAAGCCTTAATTTATCAGTGATTGCAAAATGACTTGTTGGTCATGTTTTCGCCACTCTAGTGCTATTTTAGGAGCACAAGCACAAACAGTTACTGATGTCAGACTGCTTGTGACTCTTAGATGCAATCCTCATCTCTGTAAACAGTAAACATGCGCAGAAATATTGTCCTCAATGTCATCCAAGCCATGTGAGTAAACCAGGACATCACTAAATCTATTCATGGTTACCCAAGCGTCAAGTATTTGTATTGAAAGTTGTCCAACAGTGTTCAGGACATGGTTTTCTCCTCTGCCATTCCAGAGAGTATCTAAACAAAACCCACTTGGCAAGCTATTGCCATCCTAAGCACTGAAACTGGTATCTGGGTCTGGCCTAGGTCATTTGATTGTGTCAGGTCACTCACCAGTCAACTTCCTTTTCATTGGAAAGCAAGCTTTGACAACTTGACCCAAATCTTCTAATTAAAGTGATGTACTTGGACGTTACATGATGCTTCTTTAACTTCTCTTTTCAACATAGAGCAACCAATCACTTATCACCAATATAAGGCAAGGCAATCTAAAGTTGTTACCTCTGTTTTATTCAAAGAATAAATTTGCTTATGTTATGATCTAATAATTATCATCCAAAATTGTAAAATCAGCCCTCATTAACCCATTTTTTCCAAACCTGTTTCATTTCCATTTTTTTGTTGAACAAAAAAGAAGATATTTTGAAGAATGTTGAATACTAGTAGCCATTGATTTCCATAGTACTGTAGTTTATTATTGTTGTTATTATTAGCATTTTTGGCTACCAGTTTCTAACATTCTTCACTCTCCAGTGTATTTTCTTTTATGTTTAACAAAAAAAAGCTCACCGCCACTTGGAAATAAGTAAACGGCAAGCAAATTTCTTATTGCAGTTTCCAGATTTACATACAGATGTATGGTACATAGGGTTTTCCACATTGGGTACACAAAACAGTCAAACATAGGGATCCAGAAATTAAAGAAAAAAAATCCATAAGTAAATACAAAAATAACATTAAGGATTTAAAAACATCATAAGATCAATTAAATTCAAATCTCTCATAATTGCATAGTTCTGATTTTGACTGAACTATCTCTTTAATGAATCAGAAGTTCATTATCAACACTGCAAGTTTTAGAATTCTGAATGTATTTAGAGTGTTTGGATACTAAACTACACGTTTCCTTTAGGTATATCCGATTATATGGAAGGAAGTTCAACAAAGAGGACCATGTGCTCTTCGTCAAGCTGCTCTACGAGCTGGTCACCATCCCCAAACTGGAAATCAGTATGATGCAGAGCTTCGCCCGTCTCCTCATCACACTGCTGAAGTAAGATTGACTTCATGTATAAATATATATGGATTAGAGTTATTTTGTAGTAGATTACAAACTAGCCCTGCAAAAGGATTCATTCATTTAATTCATTAAGAAGGCAAAGCATTGTCTATGTGATTATGGAATTACTAGTTATAATTACTCGATTTGGCGATGCAGTGTCCGCTGCGTAAAACACATGCTGGATAAGTTGGCGGTTCATTCCGCTGTGGCGACCCCAGACCCCAGAATAATAAAGGGACTAAGCCGAAAAGAAAATGAATGAATGAATTACTCGATTTGGTCTGGTCAGTATATCTACAGTATATGATATATAGTATAATAATATAATGTATATAGTGAATTTATAAACTGTATCCCATTCTTGTTGGAATTCATTAGATATTTTAGATATTTTTAACTGCTGTAAAAATGACAGTTAGAGAAAAGCCTCCTGATGTTTGTATGGTCATCAACATTTAAGGCACACCCATGGGTTTGTTTTCCAGGAAGAAGGAGCTGCTTTCAAGAGAGGACCTAGAATTGCCATGGCGACCCCTGTATGAGCTGCAGGATCGGATCCTGTATTCCAAGACTGAGCACCTCGGCCTGAACTGGTTTCCCAGGTACATTCACATCCCGTATGAAACATAAAATAACAGTAATAACTTAGTCTCACATCTTTTTCTTTTCTCAACAGTATTAAAACTAAATGTACAAAATACTTTAGTTTCTTTACATTTCTTAAGGAACTTTTGATTTGTCATTTGTGCAAAATGCATGCATCTCTACTCAGTAAAACAGACATTAAGTGTACTGTGCTCTATACTGTAGTTACTCTAATCATTTCCAAAGCAGCTTTATTTTTTAATGACTGTCTTAGGAGACATGCTCAGCGTTGTTAATTCTGTGAATCTGCATTCAGCCGAGTACTGATGCTGATGCTGAGCATCACAGAAAAATGTTGTCTGAGTCAGTAAAAAGTGCTGAATGTGCCTGTCTGTTTTTCTCTTCTCATGTTCAGTTCTCTGCGGCCACGCTCTTCCTCAAAACACATAATTGTTAAACTTGCTCAGAGGTGGTAAGGACAATTATTTACTATTTAAAGGTGCACTCAATAATATTTCAAAGCTGTTTTGATGGCACTTATTCTAGTGTGATCTTAAAATCTGTTTGCATTTGATTCATGAGGTATTTGTTCAATAGGTTAATAATGGATGTATTTTCTCCATATCACACACACACACACACACACACCAATGAAATGAATGGTTTTTATTTTATGACAATAGAGCTGACTTTGCTAGTTCCTGTTTTTCCGCAAATGTATTAATATCTGTTGATTTACAGTTGAAGTCAGAATTATTACCTGATATATTGAACCGCCAACTTATCCAGCACATGTTTTACGCAACGGATGCCCTTCCAGCTGCAACCCATCACAGGGAAACATCCATACACACATTCACACACATACACTACGGACAATTTAGCCTACCCAATTCACCTGTACCGCATGTCTTTGGACTGTGGGGGAAACCCACGCGAACGCAGGGAGATCATGCAAACTCCACACAGAAACGCCAACAACCTTATTGCTGTGAGGCGATAGCACTACCTACTGCGCCACTGCGTTGCTCTTATTTTTAATATCTGATTTATTTTACCTTGGCCATGATGACGGTACATAATATTTTACTAGATATTTTTCAAGTTACTAGTATTCAGCTTAAAGTGACATTTAAAGGCTTAACTAGGTTAAATAATTTAACTAGGCAAGTTAGGGTAATTAGGCAAGTCTTTGTATAACGATGGTTTGTTCTGTATCAATTGAAAAAAAAACTATTGCTTAAGTGGACTAATAATATTGACCTTAAACTGCTTTTATTCTAGATGAAATCAACTAATAAGTCTTTCTTTAGAAGAAAAAATACTAAAAGATTCCTCGCTCTGTTAAACGTCATTTGGGAAATGCTTGAAAAATAAAAACAATCAGAGGAGGGCTAATAATTTTGACTTTAACTGTATATTTGATGATTTTGGTATTTTTTCAGATTTATTGTAACTATCCTGTTTATAAATAACAGTTAGAAAAATACAAAGTACTACTTTTTATATAAAATTATGGAGTGCACCTTCACCAAATAAGATGCACGTCACATTGCACAAGATAAAACCACTGAGCTCACAGTGTGAAAGACAATGCTGTGCTGCTTTCACACCAATCAATAACACTCTGTTGCTCCCAACTGGAATGGCCAACATTGTTCCTGAGTGCTGAGCATGTTTGTAGCGCCTGTTTTCCCCCATGCTCTTTAATGCAGACATCTGATACTCCAGTATCCTTGATGACTCCCTCTACAGTCAATCCCTACAGTGGATCACATTCTTTCCTCTATGTGAGTCCGGAGAAAAATTATTTCTTCAGCCCGTTTCAAAACAAAGGTCATCAAGTTCAGCAGCTCAGTCTGGGTGTCACATATCTGCAGTGTTTCTGTGACACTCACCAGCTTGTTTACATTTGTTTGGCTGTGTGAGTTTTATGGTGCATGTTTTTAATGCCTTCCGTGCAAGTGCTGGATGTGATTTGATGTGTTGACTTTCATGAAGTAATTTATGTGCTCAATATAATGGGGTTGATAACACTTTCTAAGACCAGCTTATATAGGTCACAGATGAACCATCAGCCCCTAGTGTCTGTCATTTCACAGCACAACCATGTTCAAAGAAAATGAAACCAATAAAAACTCTATTTCCCAAAGGTTCCTTGAGCACTGGCCTCATCACTTGCTTTTTGAGTTCATTATAGGATGTTTTTCGTAATGCATGAACAGTTTTAATAGCACAAGTGTGATAGTCTTGTACATCCTAGAATGGATACATGAAAAATTAGTGTTTTCAGATGTAGTAATTTCACTTTTAATTTCATCTTTCTTCTGCAGCTCAGTGGAAGCAGTTTTGAAGGTGTTAATCAAGAGCTGCAGGCCGTAAGTACTTGCACATTTTCTGGTTTGTTATACAAGACACACAATAGTGTAACTTTCAACAAGATTTTTTAAAATTTATGTTTCTTTGTGTCATTTATTTGAATTAGAGTGAATGCTACGAACCGAGTGACCTAATAAAACAGTGGTCTTAGTGCGCATCACCACTGCGTTTTTGAATGCATCATGGATCAAAGATGTCTAAATGGCCAAAAAACAGGATGTGGTGTCACAAAGTTATTTCTTGTCATTGTTGCAATGTTGCTCATTATGATTTAATATAGGCATCAAAAATACAATATATCTTTTGTGTATGTGTGTGTTGTGATTTGTTGAAAGTATGAACTCTCTATGTTCACTGAGTTGCTTAAAATTCAGTGACATACACAATTAGTCGCATCAAACCCTGCATGCAGCATTTTTATGGACCCTTTTCACATTTCCAGGTTTCTCAGCAGCGGAAGTCATCATAGTTGGCTAAATTTAGAGTGCAGTGAATAGGAGAGGACAACAAATAATTGTTTTACCATTCTATTTGCTGAAATAGTAAAAGGAAAAACTCCATGATGGTGTTATCAAGACTTTCAGAAAGAGAAAAAATTGTGTAAGACTTATAACGGCAGCCAGAAGACAGAACAACATCAAATTTACTGTCCTGCCCCCATAGACACTGCATTACAAATGTCTTGCACAAGCGGTAATAAGTTTTTTGTAATTTGTAATAATTTCAAGGATTTAAGATGCTGATGACCGTTAAACACATTATAACTGTTCCTCTGCTGTTCAGTGCAGAGGATTTTTTTGTTCATCTTTAGGTTTGGACATACAGATGTTACTACTTCAATTTGTTCCCTTTGCCGCCGTTCATACCACTGCTGCGGCGGTATTTGGTGCGCCAGCAGCTTTTGACCGCTGGGTGGCGCTTTAACCACAGATTTTCAGCTTTGTCTTTTCACAATACTAGATAGACGGTTCTGTATGTGTATCTTATGTGATGTGATCAATTAAAATATAATTTTGTTTTAGTTTTCTTAGTAATAAACATGCTTTTACACTATATTGTTTGTTTTAGAAAAGATACATGGTGAGAAGTATAGCCCTAGGCTGCAAAAAGCAAATATAAGAATTAGTTCTTTAGCCTTTATAGTGCCTTATTAAATTGCGTTGGGGTGAAAATAATGTTTAGATTTCTTTGACCATCATGGCGATGAGGTAATAACAAATCTTAACATAAAAACCGCGGCACAGCACACACTACAAAATAATATTAAGATTATTGTGCCGGTGAAGCACTTCACCTTGTTATATATCTTATCAGTAGGCTAATTATTATTTATAACAGGCTTACAAATATTTGACCAATTGCCATTACATGTAAAACACTCTCATGCACTCAGAACTAGTCGCTAGGTCGCAAGTTCCATCGTTACAAAAAGTTTGTTGATTTGGCGTTTCCCAAAACTATCGTTTCAACAAACATTTCCAAGCTGCGTCGCAAACTTGTGCACTTGAAACTACACCTCTGGAGCTGTAAAAACATAGGCTGTGTTTTATTCCCACTTACTTAAAAAATAAATAATCAATATCCTACTTCTTCATAATCATCTTCATCATCATCATCATCATCAATACTATTATAAATAATATTATTAAAGTTATTAATTGTATAATAATAATAATAATAATATTATTATTATTATCAATTTTGCTATGATGGCTGTGCTGTGTTTGACTGCCAATAGTTTTTAGATTGCTATATGTTTAAAAGCGAAAAAATGACAGTGTGATAATGAACTGAACTGAGACTGAATGTATAATTTTCTCTTTTTTTGGTCTCATTTCCTTCAACTAATTAAATAGATTTCATGTCCTTAGAATAAGGAAGTGTGTCCAAACATTTACATGTAAACACTGCTCCCAGTAGATCTTCAGTTTGTCCCTAGGCTGCTAATCCTGTTTAATGCTCTGTTAATTTGGCTTTGTGGGAATTTCCTGTCTCTGAGAGACTGAAGTGTTTCAGGATCAGTTCTGTTCCTTCCTTAGCAGGGGGTCAACACGGACATCACATCCTCTAATAACAGACCATTTAGGATAAAACCATACCAAAAAATCTGTTTTTCATTGTTTCAAATTGAAAACAGTAACACCGATTGGAATAATGGACGTTATCTAGGTTAAAGTAAGGCTGCGTGTTCCCATACATTACTCGGCTCATCTGGGAAAGGTTATTGTGCGCCCAGACAGTGAATCCTAACTTTCAGCTTGTGCAGAGAACGCATTATTTGCAAATTGCTGTCAACTGGACCAGTAGATTATTGATGGTGTTGGTGTTTGTTCATTTATTTTATTTTCGGCTTAGTCCCTTTATTAATCTGAGGTCACCACAGCGGAATGAACCGCCAACTTATCCAGCATATGTTTTTACGCAGCGGATGCCCTTCCACCTGCAACCCATCACTGGGAAAAATTCATACACACTCATTCACACACATACACTACGGCCAATTTAACTGTACCACATGTCTTTGGACTTGTGGGGAAAACTGGAGCACCCTGAGCAAACACAGGGAGAACATGCAAATTCCACACCGAATTGCCAACTGACCCAACCAAGGCTCGAACCAGGGACCTTCTTGCTGTGTGACGAATGTGCTACCCACTGCGCCACCGTGCAGCCTTGGTGTATGTTTGTATTCCTAATTTAGCTTTGGCTGGCAGACAGTAATCCTAATTATCCAGTTACTAAAAGTTTGCTTTTACTGCATACAGTGATGGTTTGAATTCATGTTGTAAACTTTTAAAACCACATTTTATACATTTATACAACTTTAGGTCACAGGTTAGCTGGAATAAATCACAAAATCGCTCTGCATGCATGTGTGTGTGCAGATATTTCATGGAATCGGCCACACAGGAGATGCTGGATGAGTGGAAACCTCTGATGTGCCCGTTTGACGTGACCATGCAGAAGGCGATGGGATATTTTGAGCTCTTTCTGCCCACCACTCTCCCCCCAGAGCTGCATGATAAGGGCTTCAAGTGAGACTTGCCTCAAACTTGTTTTGACCCAGTTTCAGCCTGCTTTACTTTGCATAGTGTTTCCTACCAGTCTTTAAACTTGGTGAACAGGCTAATCGACTAATAAAAGACAATAAAAAGAGTATGGATCAAAGGCAAAAAGAGTTTTCAAACATTTGTATTATTTTTTTAAAGAATGTATCCAGTTTAATAAAACTAATGACTATAATAAATTTTTGCCTTGATTTATGTAAGACATTCATTGAAAAAAAAATAGTTTAAATACCAAAAAAAAATCCATATTAAAAAATATTTTTACTTTAATGCCAATGTCCTTAAATGCAATTTTTTTTTGTCAATATTCTTCAAATCGCTAAGTTTTATAAATTTGTAAACAGTGTGTTTTTAATAATTTGAAATAGGATAAAAAAATTATAATAATTTACGTTCTCATAATTTGACAGATATAGGTCACATTATGGATTATGTTTATGTAAATATACATTAAGCTGTATGCATGTTAAGCATTTTTCATCTATATTTGGACATTTTATTTACAAAAATGTACAAAGTCATTTAAAAAATTAATATATTGTAAACTTGTATTTATTAAGCTTTATATGTAATTCAGGATTTAGCCTTGTATAAAATTGAATTCATAATGGTCTTAAAGTCTTAAATTTGACTTGAAACCTGCAGAAATCTCGGTAATTAAAATCATTTTCATGAACTTTTAGGCAGACCATTTAATAACCATTTGTTATTTTATATATATATATACAGTTGAAGTCAGAATTATTAGCCCCCTTTTGAATTGTTTTTCTTTTTTAAATGTTTCCCAAATGGTGTTTAACAAAGCAAGGAAATTTTCACAGTATGTCTGATAATATTTTTTTTCTTCTGGAGAAAGTCTTATTTGTTTTATTTCAGTTCGAATAAAAACATTTAAAAATGTAAAAAAATCATTTAAAGGTTGATATTATTAGCACTACTAAGCAATATTTTTTCAATTGTCTACAGAATAAACCATCGTTATACAATAATTTGCCTAATTACCCTAACTTGCCTTGTTAACCTAATTAACCTAGTTAAACCTTTAAATGTCAATTTATATGTATATTATATATATATATGTATGTATGTATGTATGTATGTATGTACAAGATTTACATACATGTATGTATGTATGTACAAGATTTACATACATACATACATACATACATACAGTGTATGTATGTATGTATGTATGTATGTATGTATGTATGTATGTATGTATGTATGTATGTATGTATGTATGTATGTGTATAT
>CAIGQZ010001313.1:5621072-5637323 GCA_903798205.1 Danio tinwini | reverse complement strand
ATTCATTCATTCATTTTCTTTTCGGCTTGGTCCCTTTATTAATCTGGGGTCGCCACAGCAGAATGAACTGCCAACTTATCCTGCATATGTTTTACGCAGTGGATGCCCTTCCAGCTGCAACCCATCACTGAGAAACACCCATACCCACTCATTCACACACTTACACTATGGACAATTTTAGCTTACCCAATTCACCTATACCACATGCGTTTGGACTGGTGGGGGAAACCGGAGCACTTTGAAGAACATGCAAACTCCACACAGAAATGCAATTGTATATTTTGAAAGCTTTCACAAAGAGACATTTCTTTCAGGATTCTTTAACGAAGGGTTCAAAAGAAGAGATATTTTGAATTACATTTTTTTTTTATTCTAAATATCATAACATTCACTTTTGATTGATTCACTACTTTATTCATTCATTCATTTTTCTTCGGCTAAGTCTCATTCATCAGAGGTCAAAACAGCAGAACGAACCACGAAACAAAACTTTTTCATTCATTAATTTTCTTTTTGTCTTAGTCCCTTCATTAATCCAGGGTCGCCAAAGCATAATCCAGCATAAGTTTTACGCAGCGGATGCCCTTTTAGCCGCAACCTATAACTGGGAAAAACCCCCATTCACACACATACACTACAGACAATTTAGCTTACCCAATTCACCTATACCGCATATCTTTGAACTGTGGGTAAAACCGGAGCACCCGGAGGAAACCAGCGACCTTCTTGCTGTGAGGTTACAGTGCTAACCACTGAGCCAACGTTTCACCCTCACTCTTTCTTTCATAAATATATATATATATATATATATATATATAAACATACAAAAGCAACCATTTGAATTGTAGAAACTAAAAACAATACCTCTACATGTATCTAGTATGCTTTGATGTATCTGATGGAGTCTTCATGTATAGGTGGTTCGTGTGGATGGCGATCAGCTGTTACTCTACAGGTCTCAGCTGGTGCAGATTCTTCAGCTGACACTACACTTGAAATGCAAGCAGGGCTACAGTCTGGCCTGTAAGCTGCTCTATCACATCCTGCGATCCACGTCTCTCATCTACCCCAGAGAGTATTGCAGTGTCCCCGGCGGCATCCAGCAACACACAGACACATACCTACCAATCCAGGTCAGCCACCTGCCTGTGGAAAATCAGATTTAGCCACTAACCATCCCGTAGCAACACAAACAAGCTCTTCTCAGAATTCCATCTGAAATACGATGCTTTAATCCATACTAGAGTATTATGATGCATCTTTATACTAGATGTAAATGGGACCCAAGAGTCCATTTTAAAACAGAAAATGGAACTTTTTTTTTAGTGTGTGTGTGTCCTCTGACTTTGGGATCTTAGTAAATTTAGAGTCAGTAAGTTTGATATATCTTATAACACCCTACTGTAAAGATGAGCAATTATTCTTATTTGAAATAATCTAGGAATATCTGTTGATATATAAACTGTTGAGATAAACACTATTTTATTAATGTAGGTTCATAATTTGTTTGCCTAATATACAGCTATAGAAATGTATCTATATTTAAAAAATGGTTTCTTTTGAATCACTAGATTTAATTCGTATGAGTTAATGTAACTTTATAAAGATCTAGAATAAAAATACATTTTTAATCAAATGACTTTTAATAAATTGGCAATTAGTTAGACTTGCAAATATTTTGTTTTATTTGCAGCAATTAGAAATGATAATTATTCCACCAAATACTGATTAAAAATACATTAAACTTTATTAAAAATAAAGAAATAATAAAATACTATTAATAATAATAATTATTATTATTATTATTATTATTTGTGCAAAAATGCCTTACATAAAAAGTTTCATTTTAAATTTGGATGAAATGTTTTCAGTTGTTTACTCAAAGGTGCTGTATGTAAGTTTTTGACTCTTCTAAAACATAAAAATACCATAATATGTTTGCAGATATTTAAGAAACCTGCCAAGTGAACATACTTGTTTAACTGAAAAACAATGCTGAAGTCAGATATACTGCTTTGAAAATGGTTGTTCCGTGCCGGAGCGATGTCTTTGTTTAGGTAAATTTAACCTGCACAATGCCAATTTAGCCAAATATAATTCAGCACTCCAGGTTGCCATGTTGGAAAACAGTGTATTTCATTCATTCATTCAGAAAGGCTCTGAAAGCATGCGTCTGTGACCGAAATGGACAGTATCGGACGTCGAAATGAGACAGATTCAGTTCCACATGAGGTTATTAATTAGCAAATGATATAAATATTCCGAACGTACAAATTAGGTGAGCAGGTTACAGTGTAGGCCTAATCTCGTGTCCTAACAACACGCAAACAGCAGTTTGGCTGTTTGCATCAGACGAAACGCAACAGAAATGTAAATACAGCCTTTCAGAAGCACAGAATATGCACTCACTCACGAAACGGTAAGGTTTAGAATCCATTCAAACTCATATTGTTAGCATTTAGTACTAAATAAAACACACAAGGCTTACCTGAGGTGCACTGTCATAGGTTTTACATGTTCGGCTGTGAGAAATAGAAGCCGTTTCTAATATATCAATTCGAGGTGTTGGTTACAACCAAAACGCCTTTTAATATGGAAAATATTCCCTCTATCGCGTGTCGTTGCTTTTATTTAGAACACAGTTTAAATCACTTGGGAGTCGCGCCTGTACTCAAACTGCCATCGCCACGCGTGCATTTATTTTGATCTAGGAGTGCAATACCTAATTCAACCACTGGGTGTCAAACTTACATACTGCACCTTTAAGAAAAAAAATTATGTATATCTTCAGAGCAGGTTTTTCACAGCTGTGTTTAACATTTGGTGTTAATTTTGGTAATCAATACTATTTTATAAAATGCTATAATGCTGTTAAATACAGTAATAATAATTATAACATATGAAGGGGGCTAAATGTTCTCTGATAAATACATATTAAAAACAGAATTTCAAAGTGTTAATTACATTACCCTTGTAGTGAATGGGAAGTCTCCACAAGGGTGTTTCCATGTTTGCTTCTGTTTCTAGGCTTTACTTTTATCCTATCAAATGTCTCTGAAGAGAAAGGGATGAGGTGATTGAGCGAATGACTGGATTAGTGGAGCTCCAATTGTCCTTTAGCACTGTTTTAAGCACCTTTTCTTAGACCTACGAACATCAATCTTTTTTTCTCAGAGTTTGTCGTATGATTACGTGGTTCATTTGAACTCCACTCTGCCCTCAGAAAATCGGAAAAACTTTTACTCCCTTTGTTTTCTACATTGTTAGAAGTTAATGAGAATGATTTCATATTAAAGAATATTGTGTAGTCTTTATTATTACTTATAAGTGCATATAATTTTTGTTTTATTTATATGCTTTAATTTTTTGTAACTTAAAATCCCTCTTCTTCCACTCTTCCTACAACATCTCATAAAAAATGTTTAAGATCGAAAGACTTTAAAAGAAATTTGATTGTCAAAATGCACAAAAGCCAACAGAATAGCCATGTTTGATTTTTTTTTTTTTTTTTTTTTTTTTTTTTTTTTTTTTTTTTTTTTTTTGCATTTGTGATGCAGTGCTCTGTTGAGATACATAAAAAGTAAAATGAGACACCATGTTAATTTGTGAAGCATATCATAATAGTAGCAAACATTACATTTTATAAAATTCCTTGTTTAAATGGCACCTTAAAGGGATAGTTCAGCCAAATATAAAAATTCAGTCATCATTTACTCACCCTTGACTTGTTCCAAGAATTTGAGTTTTTATTTTATTAGATTTTTTTTCTGTTTAACACATAAGAAGATATTTTGAAGAATGTTAGAAACTGGTAAACATTGACTTCCATAATATTAGTTTGAATGTTGGAAACCGGCAGTGTTGGGCACTTTCTTTTAAAAAATAATTAGTTATAGTTACTAGTTACTTCTCACAAAGAGTAACTAAGTTACTGAGTTACATAATTATCAAAGTAACTAATTACCAGGGAAAGTAATTATTAAAAATAACATAATTATTCTGCCTCTGATTGAAAAACAGTGAAAATCTAAGCCAATCATCACCTTCTCAGTTACACAATGTTCACAGACACACCAATCATCATCACTGGTTGCTTATGTGTCCCACCCCAGCCCCGAACACACACACACACACCCACCCCAAAGAAAGAGAGGTCCTGTTGAGGAAGACGCTGCTCGCATGAAAACCGCTTCAGTGTTCTCAAATATAGTAACAGTCATTTTATTGTCAGTAATGGTAACAGCGTTGTTACAGTGGAAAACAGTAACTCATTTGATTCCTTGTGACTGAATAATGTATTGCCGTTATTAACACTGTTTATTTATAGTGCCGTTATTCCCATGACTGGAAACCAGAACCATTGACATCCATAGTAGATCAGAAGTTTCCAATATTCTATGAAATATCTTCTTTTGTGATTACAAACTTTCATTTTTGGTGAACTATGCCTTCAACAGTCAAACTGTGTTCGCTTTTAAGGACTGGGGTCGACCTGGAGAGCTATGGAACCTGGAGATCCAGTGGCATGTTCCCAGCACAGAAGAGAAAGAGTTTGTTTTCTACCTTCTGGATCTGCTGTTGAAGCCTGAACTCCAGCGTTTGCAGAAACACACAGAAGGAGAGCAGGACATCAGCAGGTCAGCCACACTACATGGCGAATTTGTTTTTGTTTTTTTACACATTGAAATACAACCTTTTACAATCATACAAAAGTCTTTACAACATGACATTTCTGAATTCACTAAATTTACAAATTAAAATTATTTAATTTATAATTATAAATGTATATATTCTATATATATTATAAATTGCTCCTTCTGTTTTGGTTTATGTAAATCTATTTAAAAGTGATACACTGATGTTTTACCTTTGTTTGAATTCATTATTATTGAATTGTAATTTTTACATTTTATCAACGAACAAAACATCATAAAAAGGCTGATGGCGGATGTGTTTTGTGTGGATGTATAGGGATGATGTTTTGCAAAGTCTGTGCATTGTTCATAACTGTCTCCTGGGAGCGAGCAGCCTTCTGCCCCTACTGCGCGGAGAACCAGTACCACAGCTGTGAGTGACATGCAATCAGGACCTAGAACTAACATTTTAATGCACCATTTTAGACAAATCCAGTAAAGTTTACGTGCAAAGAAAATGAATATGCATTAAAAAATGGCATCACTTTATTTTGTTGGTCCCTTTAAAGCATTTTGTTGGATTTAAGTTACATTGCATCTACATGTCAACTAATTCTCATTAGATTATAAGGTTGAGGTTAGTGTTGACATGTGCTTGCAAAGTTTCTTATAGTCAGTTAAATGTCTTTTGAAGCAGAAGTATCAGCAGATAATAAGCAGACAGTCTACTGATACTCAAATGACAATTAATTGGTATCTAGTTGCAGTGCAACTTTTAGTTAACAAAATGTGCAATAGTGACCAAAATAAAGTCTTACCAAAAAAACAGGCAGAGTAAATAGTATCTAATCTAATTTTATTATTATTATTATTATTATTATTATTTATCTCTAACCACACTAAAAATATATAAATAAATAATTATCTGTTAGCCACAAATTTTAAATAATGTGTCAAAACAAGCAAATATAGCTGTATACTATACATTCATTCGTTCATTTTCTTTTCGGCTCGGATTAACCTGGGGTCGCCACAACGGAATGAATCGCCAACTTATCCAGCATGATTTTACGCAACAGATGCCCTTCCAGCCACAACCCATCTCTGGGAAGCATCCACACACACTCATACACTACGGACAATTAAGCCTATCCAATTCACCTGTACTGCATGTCTTTGGACTGTGGAGGAAACCGGAGCACC
Source organism: Danio tinwini (assembly GCA_903798205.1). Lineage (NCBI taxonomy): Eukaryota > Metazoa > Chordata > Actinopteri > Cypriniformes > Danionidae > Danio > Danio tinwini. The sequence continues at coordinate 5,631,486 of CAIGQZ010001313.1, read as the reverse complement.
CGGAGGAAACCCACGCTAACGCAGGGAGAACATGCAAACTCCACACAGAAATGCCAACTGACCCAGCCGAGGCTTGAACCAGCGACCTTCTTGCTGTGAGGCGACAGCACTACCTACTGCACCACTGTGGTCGCTACTATACATTTTATTTAACAAAACATTTCTTAAAAAAAAAAAAACTGTTAACACCAGTTAACTACACATAAATGCGAAGTTAATATCCTATATCCTGTTTACATAATGGTTAAAGCGAAAGCAACCGGTGCTGCTTACAAAAAGACCAATCTGAAGCTCTTGAAAGCAGCAGGGCTGTGGGTGCATGAACAACTTTTTGTCTAGTCTATTTAAAAGGGAACCGATTACACCAGTTGCGTTTCCAGGCACGGTTGTTTCAAGCAAGGAAACGGGAGCGCGCACGTGTTTTAAACAGTCGCGAGCATCACATCAGCTGTTGGCAAGAGTGATTATCCTCTCATTCGGTAATCAACCAGCTTTCTTTTGCCCTCACGAACACAATTATATTTGTCAGTCGTGCTGCTCCTCGATTCTAAGATCTCATTTGCGCGAATATTGGGCCATCCTTATTGTCGAACCCTGCTTTTAAGAAAACTACAATTTAAAAAAGATTTCCAACAAGCCAAAGTGGCTAGTGGAGGTGTCTGTCTAACCCGCCAGAGCTGAAATCGACCCGCATTTGGCGGGCGTTAATGTAAAGCCCTGATTATTATTATTATTATTATTATTATTATTATTTCATACATCATACTCATTAATCATTATTATTATTATTATTGTAGTTGTTGTTATAAAGTATGAAACTTTATAATGATATTAATTGCTTTGGAATTTGCTGCAAACTGAGCTGCTCCAAGAAAACACATAATCATGATGTATTCATGTGTATATATTAAAGCACTTTGGATATTAATAAAGTTACAACCAACTGTTGAGTAGCTTTTTTCATATACTCGCCAACAATGATTCTACTGCACACCACCTGCTTCAGTTACAAAACACAACTCTAGATTGATAATATTTGAACTTTGTGATGACTCCCTTTTAGGATCAATAGTGTGGTTCAGCTTTACGAAACAAAAGTGTACACCGGAGTAGACTATGGTAAGCAACCCTCTACACCTTTTGTTTGTCAGTGCTATAATGAATTATGTGATTTTGATTGGGTTAATATTTTGATAATTGTTATGTCTCTTTGACAGACCTGTCTAGAGAGAATTACAGAGAGGACATCTGCAAGGTGATCAGACCTCTACTAAGTAAGTTACTCAAGCAGCTTTTTTAAATACAGTAATATCTATTGAATGCACACTGTATCTAAAGAAAGTAGAGTTTAAAACAAAAAATGTGAAGTTCAGATGATAGAGGAAATAAAAATATTGAACTGAAGGTTTATCTATACAGACCACACACTAGAGCACTCAGAAGACGACATCAAATCCCTCTTCTCTATTATTAAGGTAAACCTCAAATCTGTCAGGTTTTCTCCAATATTTGTGTGTGCAAATACTTAGATTTGTTTTGTCTTGTTTCTAGTCCACATATCTACAAATTCTTAAATCAAGACAAAAGAATATAGACAAGCTAAAAATATTGTTTTGTATTCAGAAATAATGTCACAAATACGTAAGTTATTCCTTAAAACAAACAAAATAATCTGCCAATGGAGTAAGCAAAATAAACTCACTTCAAAGTGAAAACAAGACTATTTTGCTTACCCCATTGGCAGATTATTTTGTTTTGGTTTAAGAAATAACTCACTTAATTTTAAATTATTATAATTGAAAACAAGACAATATATTTCTTGGTCTTGAAAATGATTTTTGATTTAAGAATTTGGAGATATTTAGATTAGAAACGAGACACAAAAAGAAAGAAAAAAGCATTTTTTGCAGTGTAGGCAGTGGAGTGACTAACATATAGTGTTTTATTCTTTCTCTATAGATAATCAACGACCTGCTCCACTTTAAAGGCTCACATAAACATGAGTTTGACACCCGCTGGAAAAGTTTCAATATAATTAAGAAGTCTATGGAGAACAAGGTGAGATTTAATGTCAGTTATCATGACGCCTGTATTTGAAATGCAGTTTACTGACACCATCTCGTGTTCTCTCCAGCTTCACGGCAGTAAACAGCACATCAGAGCTCTGCTTATTGACAGAGTCATGCTTCAACATGAGGTATTTTGACTTGATTATAAAAGAATTAATACACTTTTAAAATAAGTGAATCTCACAAATTCAAATATGCATTTAAATGCGACAAAGTAAAAGCTTTTATCTTCTATTGTTTTATTTATTTTTTTATCTTTTGGTTGCATTTTGTGGCTCTGTATGTGTTTTAGTTAAGAAATCTGACCATGGAGGGGTGCAGCTACAGGAGTGTCCATCAGGACTTGATAAATGACCTGCTTAGACTGTCCACGAGCAGATACAGTCAGGTATGACAAGTTCATAAACACACAAACAAACTAATCATGCCACCAGGACTAGGTGATAATATGAGCAAAAAGGCAATGAATTTGTTGTTTTTTGTTTTGTTTTGTTTTTTGTTTTGTTGTTAAATTCTTCTTCTCATGATATAAAAAATATATATTCCAGATGTTGACCCACATATGTACTGTTAATTATAGGTGTTTTAGGCTATATGACATAGTCAGATATAACAGCACAAATGCAAACGGCAACACCACACAAGACAATTTGGGATGTTTGTTTTGTTTTATTTTTTTTTATAAAATTAGTGGCAGCATTAACAACAAAGAGGCATCATGCGCCTCTAAATGGAAAAAAAACAGCATTGTTTTGTTTACAAAGGCACACAAGGGAAGTACAAAGCCAACTGATACATCAAGTAGCCAACAAATAAAGTCATTTGTATGCCAATTAAGATTTGCATTTACGTTGTATGTAAAAAACAGTAATCACTGACATCCCAACTTTCATTGCTTATAGCTCTAAGATGTCTTTACTGTGGTAATTTTGAAAACTGGCATGCACTTTCAATTAAGAAAACATGGGACAAACCAAACAATTAACAAAAATTCTTAAGTAGACATTGGTAAATGAGGCGGTCCCACTTTATATTAAGTGTCGCTTATACCTGTGAACTTGCATGGTAGCTGGATGTGTAAGTAGTATGTAACTACAGTGTATGTGAACACTAGTACATAGTATTTACTTGTGTAATAATGGTGAAACTACACGCATGTAACAACATACTGAATAGTATGTGTAACTTCAAATGTGTAACAGGACATTGGTAACAACACTAAAAAAAGTACACATCTGTAACAAGAACTACATAAGTGCATTATGTAACAACAATATACTTGCAGGTGTTTTCCCACTTCTACACCTGTTTACATACCATGTACTGTACTTCTGAACACTGTATTAGAATAAGAATGGCAGAACTAACGCTGCATTAGAAGGTTTCACCTTGTGATACCAGTGTAATTAAAGGGTAAATCATTAGGAACTGTCCACTCAATATAAAGTGTAAAATGGTCACAAATTACTGTGTAATATATAAAATCTAAGCCTTTGTGCAACTGTTTAACAACAGCAAACTTCTGCCAAAAAGTATAAGTGTGTTCAGAAATATACAAATGCCTTATGTTTATATGTTGTTTTAAGGTAAACTGTAGAAACAGTAATCACATTAAAGTGGGTAGTTTACCAAAGATTGTGTTATTAATGTCCTGTTACACATTTGAGCTTTTACTATTGTGTGTTGTTACATGACTGTAGTTACACCATTATTACACAAGTAAATACTATGTACCAGTGTGTACATACACTGTAGTTACATCCTACTTACACATCTAGTTACTGTGTAAGTTCACAGGTATAAGCGACACTTAATATAAAGTAGGACCAATAAGGCCCATTGGGAACAAGCGATTGTTTAATTAAAATAAAATAATACAATAAAATATTCTTTAAAATTACATGTGCCACAATTATTGATACCCCTATGAAGTAATTTATTCCTGTTGATATTTGACATTTTTAGTACACCTGGATGACTAGAAAGAAGAAAATTTTCAACCATGACCTGCTGTTTTATAGTAACTCTAACACACAGTCCATATTTACTCAGTCAATCATCACAATGGGTAAAACCAGTCAACAGAGCTTGTGATTTGTGGCAAAAAGGTTGTTGAACTTTACACAATGAAACGTGGCTATAAGGAAACGGCAAAACACTGAAAATCCTTGGAGTCTTGTTGGGATTAGTTTCCAAAATTACAATTCAATGTCACCTACAGTACATCACTACAAATTGTTGGAAATTATTTCAAGAAAAAAAGCATTGGTTCTTAATCCAAAAAACAAACAAACTCAAGCTTCTTCAGGTTTTTTGTTCATATTTTAAAGAAAGGAACCAAGTTTTGCTCATGTTTATCATGGGTGCCAATATTAGTGGAGGGCACACAAAAGCAATGAATATCATATAAATAGTGCCTATTTTCCCTCAGGTGAGGAGTAGAGCTCAGAATGTGCTTTTCACAGCATTGGGAACCTACAACTTTTGCTGCAGAGACATGATCCCTGTGGTGCTGAAGTACCTGGACCCCGAGCGCACAGACGTCACCCAGCAGCAGTTCAAAGTAGATCTCACACAGCTCACAAAGCATGCACACTGACACTAATAACCCTATCATTCTGGCATTCAACTGGATCCATTTGTCTTTTCTCCAGGGTGCCTTGTACTGTCTGTTAGGGAATCACTCTGGGATCTGTCTCGCTAACCTGCAGTACTGGGACTGCATTGCTCTGACGTGGCCTGCCCTTGTGCATTCTGGCATGAGCCCCTCCATGTCTCTAGAGAAGACTTCAATCGTTAGGCTTTTCGATGACCTTGCTGACAAGATCCACCGCCAGTATGAGACCATCTCTATCAACTTTTCTGTGAGTTCTTCAAAGTGTGACTTGAATTATTAAGAAACATCAGTTAAATCGATAAAGGCTTTCGTTTCTCTTAAATGTAATGTTTTAGAATATTAAAAGAAAAGTCTAGAATAAAACATTTATTTTCTGATCTGAAATGAGCTGCGACTTATACTCCAAAGCTATTTATAATATATGACAATAATTAATTATAATATATAATATAATTAACATCAAGATGACAAAACATACATAAAATGCACATCCATTTGGATTTAGTGCCATATTATTATAATTTTTTTGTATAGTGCATTTACCGCATGCAACTAGTATCAGTAATTAGATTAGGTTTGGCATACAGTATATAATAAATGTTGTTTATAATGAATGTAACTATTGTTTATAATGTTATGTTATTTATTATTATTATTATTATTATTATTATTATTTGAGACTTTACACAGCTTTTTGATGGGTTTTGTTTCAGATCCCAGAGAGTTGCGTCAAGATTGCTGTAAAAATGCTGAAATCTAGCAGTCCAGAACCAACCCCAGGTGCTGCTTCTGAACAGGAGGAACTGGAGGGAAGGAAAATACAGGAACAGAAAAACAAAGAAGCAATGCAGTGAGTTTAGCATAAGAAGACTGAAAAATGTCTGTTTAATCAGGCCATGGATAAACACAAACATTAATGGTTTTTCTGTTTTGTCAATCCTAACAGGAAGTATGAGAAGCTAGTGGTGGATCTTTTGGATTGCCTTCATGATAGAAACATGTACGTTTACTAATTTTGTCTAGTTGGAATGGACAGCACTTTATCTGAAGTCTGTGTAAACAACACCTGAAAACTAAACTCGTTTGCTTGCATAGCATGTTTTTAGGGGAATGTAGATTAGCTGCGAGTGCAAACAAACATACACAACTATGGCAGAGTAAGTGGTAGTGATGTGTTTCCTAACACTTTATGAGCTAAGTGTGTATTTACTTCACGTTACAACCAAAACCAAAGGCGCACATTGGAAATTTTCTCGAGCGCCAAGCTACTGATGGCATGTCATGACTTTTTACTGTTTACTATATGCTTAAATGCAGATCATTTTAAAAACACGTTCATGTAGACATGAAACTTTTTCAAAAAGCTAGGGAAAACATCATTGTCATGTAAACATTACGCTGATAGATTACACTGACTGACTTTTTAAATGATTTTTACCTAATTACAAGCTACAAATTGGTTATGTGATGGGTTTTCACCGGCCTATTGGTTTGTTTATTTGACAGACCCTGGAAGTTTGAGCAGTTAGCGATCGGCTTTCTCTCTCTGATGCTGAGAGATGACCTCCCATTGCCTTCCTCTGCAGTCCTCTTTTTCGTGGAAAGCCTGAACCACGACTCCCTTTTAGTTCGCAATGTGCGTTATGCTTTCCAAATCAGTACTTCTGAACATGTATGGAAATTTTCACAAAGCACTTAATCCTGGGGTGTGCTGTTTAATGTTCAGGTTGCGATATCAGCAGTGGCTGGAATCTTAAAGCAGCTCAAAAGGCCTCACAAGAAAGTGGCAGTGAATCCTTATGACATATCTGAACTCAAAACCTCCTTGCAGTCACGTGAGTAAATTAACCTACTGTAAGAAATACATTGCACATCCGCACACACATGCACTATGAACACCCACTAGACACTCTTGGACATTTATGCACGTTTGCATACACCCTGGGCATATATTGTGTTGTTTTAGTTTACTCCTTACAGGTAGGAGGGATTGACAAACCACCTATAGGATATACTCCTTCTCTTATGCACCAGGCCCTTTGTCAAAAACACTTTTATGTTTCTGTTTGTACATATAGCCCTTTTATATTTTTATACTTTTCAACAACCACATACTCTTTATGAAAGGTCTTTAAATATTTTATATTTGCTTTGATTTCCTATTGCATAAGCTCTAATTCTCCATAATTTAGATTCTTATTGTTATTATTATTATTAATTTTTGTTATTGTTGTTATTATTTTAAGGTCACAAGTGGTTGTGTAAGCGTTTCACTGCATGTCACACTGTGTATGACTCTGTAAGTGACAAATAAAATTTTAATTTGAGTGCTTTCTGGGATGTCACATTTGCGACTGCAATTCCAGTTGACTTAAACAATGCAACTCATATACATACACATTTCTGGCCTTTGCAAATCCCAGCATTTTTTTAAATATGTGTGTTTGTTAAGAAATATTGTAGGGCATATCAAAGAATGCTTTTCTTCCTGTTTTTTATGTAGGGGATGGTAAAGCTGTGGTCTCTCTTCTGAAGGGAGACAGGCCTGATAACCAGTGGCTGCAGTATGACAGTAGCAGGTTGCCACGTTCCCAGCGGGACTGGGATGAATGTTGCTTCATTGAGAAAACACACTGGGGTTATTCCACATGGCCACGGTATACACATACAGTCTGCCATTTTTCTTTTTTTTTAATTTATACATTTTTTCTTTAAGATTTTTAATTGTCCTCTAAGTTCTTTTCCATACAGTGGCACTGGAGGTCAAAGAATGTTATGTTGCTCCAAAGAACAACATAAAATAACATTTATCTGATCAGAAATACAGTAAAACTAGTGTATTGTGAAATATTATTACAGTAAAAAATAATTCTCTATTTTCAATCATTTTAAATATTGTTTGAGCTGGGCAAAAAGTAGTTGATTAATCGCATCAAAAGTAAAAGTTTGTTTTGACAAAATATATATGTGTGTGCTGTGTATATTTATTATGTATATATAAATACACACAGGCATGCATATATTTGATATAAATGTTTATTTATATTTAGTTATAAACTATATGTATGATAGATATTTAACCCTCTACTGCACACATTATGATAAAACTATTAAAAAAATGTTTGACTTTTTCTTTTCTTAAAATGGCTTACCTTGAAGGGCTGAAAAAAATGGTACTTTATTATATGTTGCCATATGGCAACAACGTCTCCAACAGTGGATCTAACTTAGAAATTCAAATATAGAACTTTCCCTATAATTAATAATTTTGTTGTTTGAAATGATTTAATTGGTGTTGCAGTATTATAAGCTTTAACACAGAACTTATAAATGACACCTTATACATACTTTCTAACAACTGATATCCCAACAGCTTTCATTTATTAGATTCTTTTTTGCTGAATGATATTGAAAACAATCATAATATTGTATTTTGTATGCAACATACAGTAAATATAAATATTTTCTCCAGTAAATATTATACCAAATAAATAACAAGTCTAATAAATCCGGATGCATCAGAATAATGTAGCTACTAGCTGAATACGTTTATATATTATACTATATAATATACTATGCCTGTCTTATACGCCTCTGAGCTGACTTACTTTAACTGTCTCCATCATTGCTCTTATCAAATGTCCAATCTGCATTATTCTCATGGTCACTAAAACTCATCTCATCCTCACTTTCATCAGCAGGAAGAGCCAGTAACCATAGAACATGGTGGTGCTCGCTAATACACTGTTCCCTGTATTCATATATATTTAAAATTAAGATTAAAACTAGATTTTATCCATAATGCAAATGCCATTGACATACAATTAATCGACATTATATTACTAGCATTCATGTTGTTATTGTTTCAACTTAAAAGTTCACAGCTGACCTTGCTAGCTAGCTAACCCATTGCAATATTGCACGTTCCACTATTGGACTGTGTTGCTATTTGGCAACACATACAGTTGCAATCAGAATTATTCAACCCCCTTTGAATTTTTTTTTCTTTTTTAAATATTTCCCAAATGATGTTTAACAGAACAAGGAAATTTTCACAATATGTCTGATAATATTTTTTTCTTCTGGAGAAAGTCTTATTTGTTTTATTTTGGCTAGAATAAAAGCAGTTTTTAATTTTTAAAACCCATTTTAAGGTCAAAATTATTAACCTTATAAAGCTATTTATTTTTTCCATAGTCTACAGAACAAACCATCATTATACAATAACTTACCTAATTACCCTAACCTGCCTAGTTAACCTAATTAACCTAGTTAAGCCTTTAAATGTCACTTTAAGCTGTATAGAAGTGTCTTGAAAAATATCTAGTCAAATATTATTTAATGTCATCATGGCAAAGATAAAATAAATCAGTTATTAGAAATGAGTTATTAAAACTATTATGTTTAGAAATGTGTTGAAAAAATCTTCTCTCCGTTAAACAGAAATTGGGGAAAAGAATAAACAGGGGGGCTAATAAATCAGGGGGTTGAATAATTCTGATTGCAACTGTACATTTGATCAATTTACATAAACCAAATTTGATGTAAAATGTAATGAAATGTAAAATGTAAAAAAAATATTGTTTTGTTTCTATCACATATACATCATAAATATATAAAACAAACACACATATTTGTCAAAACAAACTTTTATTGTTGATGCAATTAGTGCAGCGTGATTAATCTCTTCCCAGCAGATGGCAAAGATGAATTTTCAGCAGCCATTACCCAAGTCTGTAGTGTCAATTAATCTTTTTTTTTCTCCTGACACTTTGATGAATACAGAGTTATGTTAAAAAAAAGGTTTTCAGTAAATAGAAATCTGTTGTAACATTGTAAATTTCACTTTTAATTTTTATTTTATTTATGCTTTACATCCCTTACTAATACAAGTATTGCACATCTTTTAAAAAAAAATCTTATTTATTTTATTTTTTTAGGAAGCTGATGCTCTATGCACCTCTTGAGGAACAGCCCAAACGGGGCCAAACTAGAGAAGAGATAAATGAAGTACAAACATTTTACAAACATCATCAAATCATGCCACCTCATAATTAAACCGATATTTTTGGTTTCAGACTTAATGTTTATGTTTGTTTTTTGTTGTAGAGTGAACAGATTATATACGACCATTTCTCAGACCAGCTGTTCATAGATCAGTTCATCCAGTATTTGTCTCTGGAGGACCGGAAGGGGAAAGATAAATTCAGCCCACGCCGGTTTTGCCTCTTCAAGGTAACAGTCTATGGACACAAATCTATGGTCCAACTTTCAAACCAAATCAATTGTTGACTGAAAGCTGTAGAAGTTTATGAGAGAGGTTTTCACTCTTGGTCAAACCAGTTTGGTCCTACACCTGACTGGAATTTCTGCTTTGTGGATGTTAAAACCTTTAAATTAATACATAATGTCTTGTTATAAAAGGGTCTTTTCCGAAACTTTGATGATGCCTTCCTGCCCTTGCTGAAGCCTCATATGGAGCGTCTGGTTGCAGATTCCCATGAGAGCCCTCAGCGCTGTGTGGCAGAGATCATCTCTGGGCTCATCAGGGGCTCCAAACACTGGAGCTACAGCAAGGTATTTACATACATACCCAGTTCCTATGGATCATCATGGGATATCTGAAAATATAAAGATAAAATTCCACATGAAATAAAGTAATTATATATATATATATACATACACACACACACACACACACACACACACACACACACACACACACACA
>CAIGQZ010001313.1:5597413-5621062 GCA_903798205.1 Danio tinwini | reverse complement strand
ACACACACACACACACACACACACACACACACACACACACACACACAAACCGTCACAGTACAAGGCTCGTTGTTCGGCTCACGCACACTCTCACAATGAATACAGTCAGTCCACATGTGCAGTGACTGTTATAAGACAGAAAAGACCCCAGCAGTGCCACAACTGAGGAGCCATTCACAAGAAACATCACTCAGAAATTATTCTGCCATGTTACAGTTGTCAGGTCAACTTGCTACCCTGTAAACAGAAGCGTGCAACACCAGTCCCGCCTCAGAGTTTTTCCCCTGCTCTGAACTGACCATATAACTGACAAATGAGCACAGCTGTGGATGAAAGTTGAAATTGTTTTATCTTCACATGGCATCTAAAACACCAGTGTATAACAGTCTCACGCATCTGTCAAACTATGGAAAATAAGATATTGTCTCACGTTGTGAGCTCGTGAGTCGGTCTGTGAGTAAGTGCCATTCCTACACAGTTACTATTTATACTTTATACAGTAATATAGTATAAAATATAACATAACATAACATTTAATATATATATTATTTTATTAAAAAAAAATTTCACTATTTTCACTATTCACTACTTTAAGACTATTTTTCAGCTTTATTAGATTTATTTCACGCTCATCAACTGACAGTCACTGTAAAACTGTGATAGTCAAATGCAGTTACCAGACTGTACCAAACAAACATGTTAGGATAATGTGAATTTGAAGAGCTTTGACAAATTTGTCGATTGTTGTTCTCATAGTGTCTATTATAGTCATGCAAAAATATTTTCAAGCTAAAAACAATTTCATATTATATTGTTTATATATTAACATATCATTTAAAAAAGGAGTAATAATATGCAAGTACAACAGCAAGGTTTCACGTCATGTTAAGGTTTAGTCAGTGAAAATCAGGAAAAAGTATTTTTTATTTGGCTTAAAGTGGAAACCCAGAACATACAGTAGGTGCATTTCAACAAATATAAGTGGACTGAAGTTCTCAACATGATCCCTCAATACAAACCTGATGAGCATTAGGGTCTATATATTTAACATAAAGGCTTTTTGGACCAGAATGAAGATGCAAGTACTGTTGTTTGTGTCTGTACCTGTGTGTTTGTGTGATACAGGTGGAGAAACTGTGGGCTCTGCTGTGTCCACTCCTCCGTAAAGCTCTCTCCAATATCACTATAGAGACATACACGGACTGGGGCACCTGCATTGCCACCGCCTGCGTAAGGAGACATTTGTCACAACCATATTTATTTTTCATATTCTGTCGTAAATGAGGACAATGACCAAAAAAAAAGGATTCACAAATGAGTTTTATTTATATATTTACAATTTCTGTAGCAAGGGCACTTTAAATTGATAAGGAAAAAAAATACTATTTTTGTTTCATCAGGGATTCCAGTAATATATTAACCATCACAAGTGACTGCAGCATAATTGTATGAAGGATTAGAATGATTTGGCTTGTTGGGATGATTTCAGAAGGATGTGAAATTCAGCTTTGCCACAACATGAATGCTTTCATATTTTCCCAAATTAATTATTCATTGTGTGTGTGTGTGTGTGTGTGTGTGTGTGTGTGTGTGTGTGTGTGTGTGTGTGTGTGTGTGTGTGTGTGTGTGTGTGTGTGTGTGTGTGTGTGTGTGTGCGTGTGTGTACGTGTGCGTGTGTGTACGTGTGCGTGTGTGTACGTGTGCGTGTGCGTACGTGTACGTGTGCGTGTGTGTACGTGTGCACGTGTGCGTGTGCGTGCGTGTGTGTGTGCACGTGCGCATTTGTGTGTTTTGTACAGGAGAGCCGAGACCCACGAAAGCTGCACTGGCTGTTTGAGATGCTGATGGAGTCCCCAGTCACAGGAGAAGGAGGCTCGTTTGTGGATGCCTGGTATGACATAAATTCCCGAAACTTTTTTTATTAAAGCTGAGTGTCATGGAATAAAGGTGGAGTTATTGAAAGGGACATATACATTTATGCATATAGAAATGTCATCTGTCAAAGTATGGATGTGCACTGATAATCTCACCCACTTTAAAAAAAAAAAAAAAAAAAAAAAAGATCTTTAAAGTCCTGCTTTCACTGCTTGATGAAGATTAGAATGCAATTAGAATAGCTATATAATTCACATATGTATTTTTTATAATCATTTGAAATATGTTATAGTTGGGTAATATTACACAAGCAAGAGTTGATTATAAATGTACTAATTTATTATTAATATAATCTTCGTTGTTATCTTTTAAAATGTATTTTCAATTAATTTGTATTGATTTAATATTGTTATTATTTATTATTTGTATTGCTGTTATTTATTTATTACTTTTTAATATTATTTTTATTAATTATTATTATTTTCTTCTCTATAGCATTGGTCAAATGGGCATTGTCTGCTGGTTTGTTTTAATGTGATCATTATTAATAGTTATAATGTTAATAAAAAGATGTGATTTTAAAAAAAACACCCGTTTAGCAAAATATTGTTAAAAAAATTCCCCAGAAATCTTGATGTCTTTTGTCAGTATCACGCACTTTAATGTTAAATTTTTACATTTTTCATCCCAGTTTTTCCATTTAAAGGTCCTGTGAAGTGCTTTAAAATGTGCATTTTTTTATTCTATGTTTGACAATCTCAACTGGAAAATGAAGGGCATGGAGCATAGAGTGGCTCCTCCCCTTTTAAAAAAACAACAGCCAATAGCGTTTCGTTTTTATCACAGCTCTGCCAGTGAGAGTGGTTGAGATCAAGCACATTAAATGAAAAGCAAATGGGAAGCATCTTAAAGGGGGCGGGCCATGTCAGGTACTAAAGAGCATTTGATTGGTCAAGATTTGCTGAGAAATTGAAGTATGATGTTGTGTGAGAAAAAACATTGATCCATTTAGGCAGAAGTGTTTATATCAGATTTTCTAAACACATTTTGTCACTGTTTTGAAGCACACTAACTAATGGATATCCTTAAAACAGACTAAAATTATTTTATTATTTTAATTTCATGGGACCTTTTAAACGAACATTGTCCTCTCTGTCTTCCAGCCGTCTGTATGTGCTACAGGGGGGTCTTGCTCAGCAGGAATGGAGGGTCCCAGAGCTGCTTCACAGGTTACTGCAGTACCTGGAGCCCAAACTTACTCAGGTCTACAAGAATGTACGCGAACGCATCGGCAGGTATGACCTCAAACCTTTCAGTCTTTTTATTGCTTTTGTACAATAGGATCTGCACTCACTCTTGAGAACCGTTCATTCTTTCTCTTGCCTCTCAGTGTGCTCACCTACATTTTCATGATTGATGTGAACCTGCCACACACTCAGCCCACCACTTCCCCGCGCATCGGAGAGTTCACAGAGCGAGTTTTGGCCCGCCTCAAGCCTTTAACAGAGGGTGAGGAGGAGATCCAGAATCACATAGTGGAGGAAAACATGGAGGGAGATCAAGACGAAAGGACGCAGGCCATCAAATTACTCAAAACTGGTGTGTATCTTTCTGTTTGTGTGTATTATAAAGACAACAGAATTTGTTTGTTTCAGGGAACTTTGATTATATGTGTGATGATTGTATTTGTAAATCACAGTTTGTTAATATACAGTTGAGGGTAAAATTAATAGCCTGTGCAATGTTGATTCTTTTTGAAATATTTCTCAAGTGATATACACACCGGGTGTCTGCGGGGTCTTAAAAAGTATTAAAAGTTGCTAAATTAATTATGAGAAAATTAAAGCTTTTAAAAGGTATTAAAAAGTCTTAATCGTCTTTTTACGAGGTCTTAAATTTAGTACAAGCTTTGTCCAAAGTGTTTGACTCCAAAACAGCATAAATATATTTATTTTCTTTCTAATATTAACAATGGCATGCTCAATCCAAGCGATTGGTTCAAGCCAGGGCGCGTCCAGCCAAGCTCCTCCTTCTGGGTGATGTCACGTAATTTGCGATATGTGGGAAGGTGATGTATCGATCTCCACATGTAGCAAAACCATAGAGCGAAACAGATGGCAAAATGGGAAAATGTAAGTTTGCTTACTCCTGGTTGAAGGAAGACGAGTTTAAACAGTGGCTGAAGCCTGTCGCTGGAAACAACCGCGTAGTTTATTCTTTCAAGCTTTGATTCTTCCAAGCTTATCTGAGTTCTGTTGCATGGTTGTGCTCCTGTGATTTATTCAACTACAACTGTTTATTAACAACTGTTTATTAAGTTAAAGGCTTGATACTGATTAGAACTTGAAGTGGCGATGAGGTCTTAAAATACTCTGAGAAGGTCTTTAAAGTTATAAAAAGGTATTGAAATTATCTTTAGGATTCCTGCATATACCCTGTAACAGATTAAGGAAATTTTTACACTATTTCCTATAATATTTTTTCTTGTGGAGAAGAATTTGACTTGAATAAAAGCAGTTTTTAATTGTTTTAAAACCATTTTAAGGTGACGAGATAGGCAGTGATGAGCTATTTGGCTGTTTGCACCAGACGAAACATGACAGAAATTTAAATACAGCCATTCAGAAGCACAGAATATGCACTCACTCACGAAACTGTAAGGTTTAGAATCTATTTAATACATGTTAACCCTCTTTAACATCATTGAATGTAGATGCTGAATCACTTAGCATCTCATTGTTAGCATTAAGCACTGAATAAAGCACATGAGGTTTACCTGACGTGATCTGTCATAGGTTTCTGTTGTTCAGCTGTAAGAAATAGAAGCCGCTTCTAATATCAATTCGAGGTGTTGGTTAGGACCAAAACTCCTTTTATTATGGAAAATATTCCCTCTATCACAAATCGTTGCTTTTATTTAGAACACAGTTTAAATCACTCGCTTCTGTACTCAATCTGGCATCCCGGTGTGCGTTTATTATGATCCAGGAGTGCAATACCTAGTTCAACCATTGGGTGTCAAATTTACATACTGCACCTTTAAGCTATTTTTTATTGACTAAAGAACAAACCATTGTTATACACTGACTTGCCAAGTTAACCTAATTAACCTAGTTAAGCTTTTAAATCTCACTTTAAGCTGAATACTAGTATCTTGAAAAATATCTTGTAAAATATTATGTGCTGTCATCATTGTAAATATTAAAAAAATCAGTTATTAGAAATGAGTTATGAAAACTATTGTGTTTAGAAATGTGTTAAAAATCTTCTCTCCATTAAACAGAAATTGTAAATATAAAAAATAATTAAAGTTTAATAATAATCTTAATAATTCTGATTTCAACTGTAAATACTCTTTAAATCATAGACAGTTCAAAACAAGCAGCTATATGAAAGAAGCCTTTTGTGACATTATAAGTGTCTCTTTTGATAGTGCTGAAGTGGTTGATGACCAGCGCCGGACGCTCTTTCTCTTCTTCTGTACCTGAACAATTGCGTCTCCTCCCTCTCCTCTTCAAAGTGAGTCCCAATGTTGTCTGTAATGTTTTCAGAATGCCACAATTATGCTTTTTCAGATATTACCTTTTGTGTAATGTAGCTGTTTGGGAATGGTCTGTGAAGTGTCATTGAAGAGTCATTGTCTTCCAAAAGACAGAATGGTTTCTGAACTACCTGAAATGAATCAACCAACATTTGTTACAAAACTTTTTTGTTAATTTGTTACGAACCAACATGGGTTTGTAACAAATTTGCATAATGCCAGTCTAGATTTTATTGGCTGCCTGCAATCAGTGTCAATTTGACCCTCAAATGTTGTAGTTGCAGCTGAGACCTGGAGTTTGGTTCATGTTTTCAGTTCAAAAGTGGATACCCTTTGCATTCATTTCTAATGGAAGAAGGTTCAGTTTTTAATTGATATAAACTGACACCATTGTTAATGTTCTTATTGTTTATAATTGCTGAGGAAGCTTCTGGAGCTGTAATTCAGATGGTAATGGTCTCTTGTATGCTGTAATAGCCCAATCACAACAGACCAATCAGTACAAAGCAGCTCTCTTAAATGAGTTTACAGAGACTGAATTCATGAACAAACCATTTCATACACTGAGAAAAGAGATGATGCTGCAATGTGTATAAGAAACATAAATAGTATTTGTTGACCTTGAAAATAGCATAATAAGGGTACTTTAAGCTGGTCTTTCTAAATCTTTCTAGATTGCTCCTGTGGAGAATGACGACAGCTATGATGAGATGAAGACAGATGCCAAGACATGCCTGTCTCTCATGTCCCAGGGCCTGTTGTACTCTGAGCAGATCCCACAAGTCCTCAGTGCACTAGAAGAGGTGACATTCAGTGCCCACCATTCAGTGCCATGACATTTGAATCACACTCACTCACAGAACAGGTTGAACACAGCACATACTGTATAGCTATAAACAGTGGTGGACAAACAACACAAATCAGGCACTGAAACCCTAATAAAATAATACTCTATACATTATACTACTAGAGTAATATTCTACTAAAGTCTTCCTTTTCAATATTAGTCAAATTGTAAAAGTGCTTGATATTTTTTTTTTCATTAGTACCAAAAGTACTTACTGATGAACGTTTATTGTGCAAGAAAGATTACCAAATTACCAAAATGTGATAATAGCTACACTGATGATTCGTTATAATTGCAAGTGAAAACATGTCAAACCACATTCACACGCTGAAACTCATTTAGATCAGTTTTTAAAAATCAGTGAATCATTTACTGGAGACTCCCACTGGGATATACTCTAAAAGGCTCATCCCTATGCTCTAATCCCTTCAGCTGGTCCGTTTTTTTCAGTACTTTGATATGGAACAACATTTCAGTATGGTGGTCTTGATTTTTTTTTTTTTTCTTCAAAGTTCCTTCTGAGGGCAATATATCCTGTTTGCAATGCACCGTCATTGTCAGCTGGTCACTGGGGACTCACTCTGAGCGGATCATTTGAATCAATAAACACTTAATTGAACATCTATTATTATTACATGTAAATATTATTTCTTTAGGAAGGACACTATATACTGTACAACTGCAGGTTAACTATGTTTATATACTACCAACCAGGTACTTCTGCTCATTTTGAAAGGACACTTTATATCCCAGACTAAAAAGGGCCTGCTGCCAACCCTTTTCACAACTTCTTTTGTAATGATGTACTCCTTTTGTGAAGGCTTTGGAACGATAATTTTAGTTTAAAGTGCTTTACAAGTAAACTTGAATTAAATCAGTGAATCATTTACTGAAGACTTGCTCTGAATGGATCATTTGAATCAGTGAATCATTTACGGGAAACTGAATCATTTACTTGTGACTCCGTCTGAATGAATCATTTGAATCAGCGAGTTGTTTATTTGTGAGCAGATGTCAGTCCAATTCTCAAATGAATTATTCATTGTAATTTGTGAACTGATTTAATGGGTTAACTGATCAAATTCAGTGTTTTCATGAATTGAACTTCTCTCTCTGAGCAGGTGACTATTTTTCCTCTTTAAAATAACCCTTTTCTCCGCTTCATACAGGAAATGTAATGAAGTAAAAGTAAAACTTTTCTGAAAAAATTTATGTACTCGGATTAATGTAATGTAGTAAAAAAATGTAAAAAATTATGTAGTTGATCAATTTATTGTTATTAATAGTATTATTATTTATTATTTTTGTTTCTGTTTTTGTATGTGTATTTGATGTTAAGTGTTAGTATTTATTGTGTTAACTGTGTCATTCTTGTTATATGTGAAGCATCATACTATATCAGAACAAATTGCCCCAAGGGAATTTATAAAGCTTTAAACTACAGATAAAGCTTTAAAAGTACAGATTCTTCAAATATGTGCTTGAGTACTTACTGTAGTGAAGTAAAAATACTTAGCTACTGTTCACCACTGGCTATGAGTGATGAATATATGATTGATCTGACCAGCAGATGGTGCTGTTTGTTACAGATCTCCAGGAGCAGCTCATGGCATGCGCGATACACCATTCTCACCTACCTGCAGATCATGGTTTTCTACAATCTTTTCACTTTCCTCAGTGATGCCAAGGCCGTCTGTGATGTAAGAGCGCTGGTGCTACGCCTGCTGGAGGATGAACAACTGGAGGTGTGTGAATGCGCACACACTGATGTACACACACGCATATCCTGTGGTTTCACTATTTATATTTGTAGAGAGACAAAATTTTGCAGTTCTCAAGCCTTAAATGAGAAGGCGAAATAATTTAATACTAAGTTTTGTGAATCATTTTGGCCTTCTACCTCAACGTTGAAACTAGGGCTAAGTGATATGACACCAAACTCATATCACAATACAAGTTATCTCGTATCCCTATATATTTTTTATGTTACAGCCTTATTCCAAAATGGATAATTTCATTTATTTCCTTAAACTTCTACACACAATAACCCATAATGACAATGTGAAAAAAAGATTTTTTGAAGTTGTTGCAAATTTATTAAAAATAACAAAACCCTAAAAAATCACATGTACATAAATATTCACAGCCTTTGCTGTGAAGCTCCAAATTGAGCTCAGGTACATTCTGTTTCTACTAATCATTCTTGAGATGTTTCAGAAGCTTAATTGGAGTTAATCTGTGGTAAATTCAATTGATTGGACATTATTTGAAAAGACATACACCTGTCTATATAAGCACAAACCAAGCATGATGACAAAGGAATTGCCTGTAGACCTCCGAGACAGGATTGTCTCGAGGCACAAGGTTGGGGAAGGTTACAGAAAAATTTCTGCTGCTCTGAAAGTTCCAATGAGTACAGTGGCCTCCATCATCCGTAAGTGGAAAATGTTTGGAACCACCAGGACTCTGCCTAGAGCTGGCCAACCATCTAAGCTGAGTGATTGGGGTAGAAGGACCTTAGTCAGGGAGGTGATCCATAACCCAAAGGTCACTTTGTCTGAGCTACAGTGTACTTCTGTGGAGAGAGGAGAACCTTACAGAAGGACAACTTACTGTGCAGCAATCCACCAATCAGGCCTGGAATTTGCCAAAAGGCATCTGAAGAACTCTCAGACCATAAGAAACAAAATTCTCTGTTTAGTCTCTGATGAGACTAAAATTGATCATCACCAGGCTAATATTATCCCTACAGTGAAGCATGGTGGTGGCAGCATCATGCTGTGGGGATGTTTTTTAGCCGCAGGAACTGGAAGACTAGTCAGGATAAAGGGAAAGATGAATGCAGCAATGTACAGATACATCCTGAATGAAAACCTGCTTTAGAGTGCTCTTGACCTCGGGCGACGGTTCATCTTCCAGCAGGACAAAGAACACCGCCAAAATATCAATGGAGTGGCTTCACAACAACTCGGTGAATGTCCTTAATTGGCCCAGCCAGAGCCCAGATCTAAATCCTATTGAATATCTCTGCAAAGATCTAAAAATGGCTGTACACCATCGCTTCCCACCCAACCCGATAGAGCTTAAGAGGTACTGCAAAGAGGAATGGGCAAAAATTCCCAAAGACAGGTGTGCCAAGCTTGTGGCATCATATTCAAAAAGACTTGAGGCTGTAATTGCTGCCAAAGGTGCATCAACAAAGTGTTGAGCAAAGGCTGTGAATACTTATGTACATGTGATTTTTCAGATTTTTTATTTTTTATAAATTTGCAACAATTTCAACAAATCTTTTTTTCACATTGTCATTATGGGTTATTGTGTGTAGAATTTTGAGGAAATAAATGAATTTAATCCATTTTGGAATAAGGCTGTAACATAAAAAAATGTGGAAAAAGTGAAGCGCTATAAATACTTTCCAGATGCACTGTATGTGATAATATTTCTCACTTTATTTAGGACTTTAGGGCAAATGGTTGAATAAAAATCCAATAAAATAAAATAAAAAAATGCATATCTAATAAATATGAATAAAAAATATAAAAAAATTCAAAAACTGTAAATTACAGGTCCAACATAAAAAAAATGTTGCTAAATAAAATGCTAAATGTAAACCTTGTTCTTTCAAGATCACAACTATCTAACAATGCAGTTATTCGTATTTTCGTCTGCATCCCCATAATGGTATGTAATATTGCGCTCAAATAAATTAGGAAAATGTGTTACCAACTTTATATTTTTTGACACAGAGATAGAGCATGTTATAAAACATTTTTTTTGTCCATACATTATATTTCGTCATATTGCACAGCTCTAATTGAAACAATAATACAATAATAATAACACAAAACTTTGTCAGACGTGCTTTTGAAAATTTTCTTGCACAACAGCATGATAAATACTCTCTACAAAGACTAATACAAAAAAGATTAATTTTACATTAACTTTATTCAACTCCAAGACAGCCTGATGTACAAAACACTATTTTAATTTTACTTTATTAAAACTTGGGGAAAAAAGGCGGACAAAATGGGACTCTAATCGACGGTTAGACTTCAGTGGCATAAATTCATGATTCAACATGACTAGGGTTCGAAATGATGTTCCTTTCCAGCCTTGTGAGGTTCTTGTAATACGAACAGTCATATATTTTCTCAAGAGGCTTTCCTACGATACAACGATACATTTTATAAATACTTTATAAACAACCCTTCAACTATGATGGCCAATTAGCAAAGCATGAGAATAAAAGCTGTATTTTGCACCAATAAGTGCAGAATTGTCTATCATTTGACAAACATAGCTGACTTTCCTGTCAAGATGTAGCTGGAAGTATATAAATGAATTGTCCTTTCATTAGCATTTTTGACATTTCATTATTACCTTTCGAATTGTTTTTAACAAAATAATTTTACATGAGGCATTGCATTGCAACCATTTCAAGATTTAAAATTCTTGTTAAACATTTACTGACCAGAAATGTGTATTATTATTGCTCAATATATGGTGGAGTATATATGATGCATTTCTGGAATATATCTGAAACTCTGTTCATTATATTTTAAGTTAATTCAGTTCTTTCATATAATAAATTCTTTTTATTTACTGTAAAATTGAAATTTTGACTGTATTATCCAAGTAACTGCATCCCTTTTATGTGTTAGAGTATATGTATTTTGCCCTCACAAGTACAGTAAGTCATGTGCACAAACACTAAAATGTATGCTTGAAACTTCCAGAAACTTGGATCTCACACACATTCAGGTCTAGAACTAACTGTACATAAGGGCTGCACAATATAGCATTTCAGCACCTATATCGCAATGTGCAAGTCCGCAGTAGTCACATCCTAGGGATCTGCAATGTAGTTGGAACAATAGTTGACCAGACATTACAGTTAGCAACATAGTGGAGTAATTTCATATTTATAACCTTAGAGTAAAAGTTTATTGCTTGCATGGGTTTTTTAGATAAGATTAGATTAGATTAGATTCAAGATTTTAGAACTTTGCTGTAATAATTTTAAGCAAATTTAAGCCATTTGGGCACAATACATGCAACATTTGTAATTAAAGATTAACTGTACATTATATACACTCACCGGCCACTTTATTAGGTACACCTTACTAGTATCGGACTGGACCCCTTTTTGCCTTCGAAACTGCCTTAATCCTTTGTGGCATCGATTCAACAAGGTACTAGAAATATTTCTCAGAGATTTTGGTCCATATTGACATGATAGAATCAAGCAGTTGCTGCAGATTTGTCAGCTGCACATCCATGATGCAAATCTCCTGTTCCACCACATCCCAAAGGTGCTCTATTGGATTGAGATCTGGTGACTTTGGAGGCCATGTGAGTACAGTTAACTCATTGTTATGTTCAAGAAACCAGTCTGAGATGATTTGCGCTTTATGACATGGTGCGATATCCTGCTGGAAGTAGTCATCAGAAGACGGGTACACTGTGGTCATAAAGAAATGGACATGGTCAGCAACAATACTCAGGTAGGCTGTGAAGTTGAAACGATGCTCAATTGGTACTAATGGGCCAAAAGTGTGCCAAGAAAATATCCCCCACACCATTACACCACCACCAGCAGCCTAAACTGTTGATACAAGGCAGGATGGATCCATGCTTTCATGTAGTTAATGCCAAATTCTGACTCTACCATCCGAATGTCGCAGCAGAAATCAAGACTCATCAAACCAGGCAACGTTTTTCCAGTCTTTCATTGTCCAATTTAGGTGAGTTTGTGCAAATTGTAGCCTCAGTTTCATGTTCTTAGCTGACAGGAGTGGCACCTCGTGTGGTCTTCTGCTGCTGTAGCCCATCTGCCTCAAGGTTAGACATGTTGTGCATTCAGAGATGCTCTTCTGCATACCTCGGTTGTAACGAGTGGTTGTCTGAGTTACGTTTGCTTTTCTATCAACTCGAATCAGTCTAGCCTTTCTCCTCTGACATCTGGCATCAACAGGGCATTTGCGCCCACAGAACTGCTGCTCACTGGATATTTTCTATTTTCTGTAAACCCTAGAGATGGTTGTGCATGAAAATCCCAGTAGATCAGCAGTTTCTGAATTACTCAGATCAGCCAGTCTGGCACCAACAACCATGCCACATTCAAAGTCACCTAAATCATCTTTCTTCCTCATTCTGATGCTCGGTTTGAACTGCAGCAGATTGTCTTGATCATGTCTAAATACATTGAGTTGCTGTCATGTGATTGGCTGATTAGAAATTTGCATTATCAAGCAGTTGGACAGTTGTACCTAATAATGTGGCCGTTGAGTGTAATTATTTACTCAAAACGATACAGTGCTATTATTATTAATTTAGAGTGATTATTTAATTTTTCCTTCTGAAAACTTTTTGACTCCCCAGAAAATCATAAATCATTGTTTATTTGCATCTTTTCTCTAAGTTATATTTTATGCAGACACGCTCCCCTACAGAATCATCATTGCAGAATCATTACAAGCCATCAAGTCATCTGCTGAAATTGCTTTTATATCGCAATATACTGTATATCGCAGTGAATGAAAATATTGCAATGTCACTTTTTTCCAATATTGTGCAGCCCTACTGTACATGCAGAAATCTGGACAAACCAGCACAATAGTGTTTTAAACTTTGACTTTTTATACTCATATTTCAGATTTCTGCATGTTTAATTCAGCTTCCCCTCTGCTGAAGTGAATTAATCCTGTTCTCTGTTCAAAATGATCATCTAGAGCATATCTAAAGTCTTACACAGCCACATCTAAACTGAAGCAGCTAATAATGAGCATGACCCTTTGTTCGTCCGTTTGTTGGACTATAAATCGCTGAGGTTAAACGTGTCGAATAAATGTGACGTAAGGCGTTATGGTCAAAGTGTCTCTTTTCAGTGATGTAGCACTCTCTTGCTTTTCTTTATTCTCGTTCTCTCCGTCTATCCCTCTTCTATCCCGCTGTTACCATAGCAACTGTTTCCATGGTGACTGATATTCAAATTTTTCAGAGAGTAGAGGAAGGCACACAGATTGAAGAGGCTAAAGGGGGAAGAGAATAGGGTTATGAGTGGAGAAAACGACACCTTTTAATACAGACTGTTCAAATCACGGCACTATTGATGTTGCATATAAACCTGGCTCTGCTGATGTAACGCAGACAGGCGCTTGGTTTAGTTCTAGCCCATCAGAACATCACTCTCACTGTGTTCAAGGTCAAGGATCACAGCACTCTGTCATTTCTTAGTCAATCCAAATGCTAGTCCTGAACTCTCATAAACATGAACAGGGAATTGTCAATCTTTGTTTAGTTTTTTGGATAATTCTACAGGTATTATATCCATATACAATATATCAATATTGAAATGTGTGAATCTGTGTCACATCGTAGGATCTGCAAATTCAAGTTGGGATTATAGTTAACCAGGAACCAGATTTCAGAACGTGTAATTTGTGGAGTTGTTGCAAATGTAATGTAATGTGTATTTATATGGTGCATTTATTGTGTATGGCCATAAAGCCAAAGCTCTTCACAATCATGAGGGGGGTCTCTCCACACCACCACCAGTGTGCAGCATCCACTTGGATGATGCGATGGCAGCCACAGGACAATGGTGCCAGTGCGCTCATTACACACTAGCTACTGGTGGAGTGGAGAGACGGTGATACAGCCAATTCGGTGCATGGAGATGATTGGGAGGCCATGATTGTAAGGGCTGATTGAGACTTTGGTCAGGACACCTGGGTTACACCTTACTATTACTATTACTATTACTATTTTTAATGACCACAGAGAGTCAGGACCTCGGTTTAACATCTCATCCTAAAGACAGTGCCCACTGACAGTATAGTGTCCCCTTCATTTTACTTGGGCATTAGGACTCCCACAGACCACAGGTTGAGCGCCCCCTTCTGGCCTCTTTAACGCCATTTCCAACAGCAACCTAGTTTTCCCATGTGGTCTCCCGTCTAGGTACTGACCAGGCTTAGCCCTGCTTAAGTTCAGTGAGTAACCGGTTTTGGGCTGCAGGGTGATATGGCTGTGGCAAAGTTTAACTCTAGTCCAATATGAACGTTTTTTAATATTAATATTTTTGTTTATAGAGTCCTGCGACTGTAAGATTTTAATCAAGTTCATTAAACCATTTGGGCAAAATAAATGATAAAGTTAGCCATTTTACCGAAGAATAATCGCATTTAATTATTTACAACAATCAAGACTATACAGTAATATTTTGCTTACTGGTGGTGCTGGGGACTGTGCGGTGCTTGTTTTGTTAGATCTGAGTGCTGCATTTGACACAGTAGGCAGCTTAAAGTATTGTGTAGTGATAAAAGGAAGTGCTCTGGATTGGTTTAAATCCTATCTGTCCAATGACAGTTTTAAAGTCACTATTGGAGAACATTCATCTGAGGCAGCACATTTGTCATGTGGTGTTCCCCAAGTATCTATTTTAGCCCCTATACTTTTCTCTTTAATAGGCTCTATCTTTAGAAAACATGGTCTGTCTTTTCACTGTTATGCGGATGACACCTAAGTCCACCTGCCTTTTAAAACCAAGTTCAAGTGGGCTAGAGACTCTTATGCTATCCTTGTCGGATGTGAAAGCCTGGTTGTCCTTGAACTTTCTAGATTTTAATGAGAGTAAGACTGAAATAATTCTGCTCGGCCCATCAAACTTTTCTAGAGCAACTATAGTTAATCTTGAGAAATCCTGCTTCTTTCAGCTTCGACTCATAAAAACAGTCAAACCTATTCTATCTAGATTTGTTTTAGTAATTCATGCTTTTATTACCACTAGGTTGGACTATTGTAACTCACTATACTTTGGGGTTAGTCACAAAACCTTATCCCGTTTACAGTTAGTTCAAAATGCTGCTGCAAGGCTTTTAACGTGTACCATGACCACATTTCACCAGTTTTACGCTCTTTGTACTGGTTGCCTGTACACTATCGAGTCACTTTTAAAATTTTTTTTTTGGTTTTGCACCTTTTCTGTCAGACATGTTGATTGAGCATCAGTCTGGTCAGTCTCTTCAGTCATCTAACCAGAGATTGTTATGTATCCCCAAGTCAAGGCTGAAATGCAGAGGTGACTGTGCTTTTGCAGTAGCTGGTCCTAGATTGTGGAATGCTCTGCCCCTCTGTTTGAGGTCTATATAATCTCTGTCTGTTTTTAAGACTATGTTGAAAGCTTACCTCTTCGATTTGGCATTTTATCAATGAAAATTGTTCTTTGTTGTGATGTGTATTGTGCAGCACATTGGTCAACGTCTGGTTTTGTTTAATAGTGCTATATAAATAAAATTGGCATTGGCAGTGTTATCTTACATTTGATTACTGAATTTCGATCAACTTTAATACAATAAAAAAAAACATAAAGGCTTCTGCATTTCATTTTTATCTTCATCCTATTGTTTTCATTGGTGCTTTAATTTATTATATTTTGTATAATTTTGTATATTTTATGCAGATGGACAAATCATTTCAATCAATACAAAATTAGAAATTCTTTGGAATTTTTGGAAAATGTATTCACATCGCAATATATTGCTGAAAAACTAAATATTGCATTGTCCGTTTTTTCAGTGTCATGCAGCTGTAATATACAATACCCTTCACAAATTTTAGCTCCACCTGGTAAATATGAGCAAATCTGATGTTTTCTTCACAATATTAACAAAAAAGACTTAAGAAGAATGTAAGACTTTTTTTTATGTTGCATCATAGTTTTGCTGACTTTCTGACCGAGCTAAGCACCAATATTACTGTTAGTTCACTAGTTGTTCAACACATCCCTTTTACAGTTGGCAATAAGCTCTAAGTTTACATATTGAGTTATTTTTTTCTCGGCTTTAGAACATCATGTTTTGAAAGCATCTGTCCCTACTCTGCGCCCTCTTGTGCTTTAGAAAACTGAAAAGACAAACCATCTGATCCTTTGACTGCAAGATTCTAGCCTGAACTGTAACAGTTTTTGTAATATTTTTTCGTGCTCTCTCCCTCTCTTTGTGTGCGTGCGTGCGTGTGTGTCTGTGTTTAGGTGAGAGAGATGGCTGCCACCACCCTAAGTGGATTCCTGCAGTGTAATTTTCTGAGCATTGATGAGCCCATGCAGGCCCATTTTGAGTCCCTAAGCAAGACCCGTCTGCCCAAACGCAAGAGGAGAGAGCTGGGCTCAGTGGTGGACACCATCCCTTCAGCTGGTAATGAGCACACAGACATGCTCTGCATATCAACTACTATTAATCTGGAGGGTTTTTTATGTTTTAAAAAAAGTACTCAATCATGACATTCAACAACTTTTTTTCAGTATAACATTAAAGATTTTTTCTTGCTCTCTTGTTGTTGTTCCGCAAAGACCTATATTTATCTTTGTGAACACAAATGAAGATATTTTAGATGAAATCTGAGAGCTCCTTCATCCTCCATAGACAGCAATGGTCCCGACACGCATTTCAAAATCAAAAATTTCTCGCCTTCAGTTGGTCCAAAATGCTGAACGAAGAATGATCAGTGGAAACAGAATGTACCTGAGCTCAATTTAGAGCTTCACAGCAAAGGCTGTGAATACTTATTTACATGTGATTTTTGCAACTGTTTCAATTTCTTTTTTCACATTGTCATTATGGGGTATTGTGTGTAGAATTTGAGGATATAAATTAACTTAATTGATTTTAAAATAAGACTGTAACATAAAAAAATGTGGAAAAAGTGAAGCGCTATGAATGCTTTCCGGATGCACTGTATGTACGGCACTTTGGTCAGTCTTGTGACTTTTTAAATGTGCTTTATAAATAAATGAACTTGAACTTATTTTTGCATGCTTACACATAGGCATGGGTTCCGAAACCCAGTATTTTATCGATATTGGTACTACATTATAAAAGACAGAAGTATCGATAAGCTCTGACGTTAACGGTTCTGCTATCGGTACTGGAGCTTTATTGCTGAATAAACATTACTTACAGTTGCATAATTTAACTGACCAACCTTTTCTAATTTGCCATATTTCATGTATTCGGCAAGCACGAACGTATAAGTATAAAAGCTTTCACAGTTCTCGGCTGCGCGCGCGCACACATAGCTCGCGACACAGACTCATTCGCATACACGGCTCGTAAGCTTATGGAGTGAACCAAACAGGTTGTATTTCCCGAGTGGACAGTGACAATGCCCGTTGCAACAAACAAAACAAGTTGTTTTCTTGTATAAGCGGAAACGCAAGCAATCTGGCTAAGTAAAAGTATCTTTCAAAAGTGCGTTATCTGTAATGAAATGTAATGAAACATTTTACTGCTTAGCTACTAACAGTAATGTAACATGATCCACATCGTTATGCCAGCAGTCAATCACCTAAATTAGTGTAACATTAATAGGTAAATAAACACACATTCGGTTAGAAGTAAAACAGTATTTTTTTTCTGCAGTAGCCTAAATAAATCTTAAATTAATAATGCTTTTACATCAGCTGTATTTACAAATATAGCCTAGGAATAGCCTAATAATTAAACTATGCTTATTATTCATTCATTCATTTTCTTTTCTGCTTAGTCCCTTTATTAATCCGGGGTCGCCACAGCGGAATGAACCGCCAACTTATCCAGCACACGTTTTACGCAGCGGATGCCTTTCCAGCCACAACCCATCTCTGGGAAACATCCATACACTTTCATTCACACTCATACACTATGGACAGTTTTAGCATACCCAATTCATCTGTACTGCATGTCTTTGGACTGTGGGGGAAACCGGAGCACCCGGAGGAAACCCACATGAACACACAGAAACGCCAACTGACCCAGCTGAGGCTCGAACCAGCCACCTTCTTGTTGTGAGACAACAGCACTACCTACTGCGCCACTGCGTCACCTATTAAGAAATTATAAAAAACAGTTATTTTTACATTGCAAGATGCTCCAAAACTGTATTAAAAACACAGTTAACTCCCGAAACAGTTAAACAAAGTGTTAATGAAAATCATAAACAGCAGATCAAAAAGGGTATTTTTAACTGCAGGGAGCACAATAAACCAAGAAAGGTCCCAAAAAAAACATACAAAAAGTACAGATAAGAGAACCGTTAACGTACCGAACCGATAAGTGGTATCGATAAAAGTAGTAATACCGTTAAAACCTTAACGATACCCATCCCTAATCACACAGATGAAGTTGCCTAAAATCATCCCGTATCCATTCACCCACCTCATTTAAAAAACGACTCTGTGTGTTTTTCCTGTGTGTGCAGATCTGGTGCGGCGTCACGCAGGTGTTTTAGGTCTGAGTGCCTGTATTCTGTCCAGCCCATATGATGTGCCCACCTGGATGCCCCAGATCCTCATGGACCTGAGTGCCCACCTCAATGACACACAGCCTATAGAGGTAGAGCACCCGCCGTTCTCCTTGTGCTACATGTGGAGATTAGCAGATTGCAGTTGATCTAACATATTTGCCGTGTCTCTAGATGACTGTGAAGAAAACCCTGTCGGATTTCCGTCGCACTCATCATGATAACTGGCAGGAGCACAAGCAGAAGTTCACAGATGACCAGCTGCTGGTGCTCACAGATCTGCTCGTCTCACCCTGTTACTATGCTTAGGTTTGTCTATCACACACACAGAGACAGACACACCAAACACTGGCTCACTTGCAAAATCTAGTTTATTACATAAAATATTATTCTTAGTCATCTCACACACCATCTTTGAAAGATTTTGATGCTATATGGTATGATACAGTAAAAGCTGTTTATGTGAGGTGTGAATCTTCGCTTGACACTTAATTTAATTATGATATTGGGTTATGATTTAATTATAAAATGATTCACAATGCACATTTTATTCATAAGAATTACCCCAAAATAGCTCACTTTTATAGTGTGCAACTGTGCATGTGTGTTTGTAAAGATATATGTGTATTAGGGATGCACGATAGATCGGCGGCCATATTGTTATCGGCCAATGAATGCTATTTTTAATATTACCGTTATCAATCCGATATCAAAATTAGGTCCATATCTTTAAGCTGATAGATTGCATAATTGTACAGAACTGCCTGCCTCATGCTTTGAGGGAACTTGTTCAGACTTGTTCGGTGCATAGGCATAAAGTTTCCAGTTGGGCTGCACTATAATAGAGCTTTCCTCACATTGTTTATTTCTTCAATGTCCGTCCTTTCTTTGTTTGGTATTGCTGTGCGTTATTATCTCAGTAAGTAACCATGTTCCTTATCATTATAGATAGGTTTGATAGAGTGTCATGGTGTATTTTGGTTTAAATCGCCTCAGGAAAAATATTACACGTCTTACATGCAGAGATGCACACATGCTAAACAACCTGTTGGGTTGTTTGTAATCTAAAATGATTATTTGTTCTTATCACTGCATTGCCTGGCATGTATTGTTGATGTAGCCTAAGATTGTATTCAGTTTGATCAGCAGATTTAAGATAGCAAGCGCACGTGATGCTATCACCACACACACACACACACACACACACACACACACACACACACACACTGATATGACAAAACCTTCACAGTGCTGCTCTGATTAATGAATATGTGTTGTTAATAAATATGTGTTATTTAACATATTTGGGTGTGGACGGGGCGCAGCAGTGTTGTGTATGTTTGTTTTTTTGTTCATTTTTTTTTATTCTTAATACATTTAATAATATTTCAACTGATTTTAACTCCTTTAATCATCAGCGTCGTTTGCATTACGTTTTATCTTGGACAATAACCCAAATCAATGCTAAATTAGGTGCTGAGAATTATTTCAAACATGATGTGATGCAACAGAGTGGAAATAATTTATTTTTGGGATGCTAATTTATGTGAAATCGTGAAAATAGGTCTATATAATCACCTTGCAATTTTGAAATTATCGTTTATTTTTGCTTTGAGTAGGCTTTTCTAAGATCTGTTCAAACTTTTATGAAGTTTTAAAAATAAAATCAGCTGTTTACTGTATAAAAATATTTTTTTTATAAAAACTATTTATATTTATCAGCCTATATATTTTGGTTATCTGCCTCTAAATCTAAAGAGTTATGAATTATTAATATGGGCCCAAAAATCTGCATCAGTGCATCCCTAATGTATGTATATACAGTTGAAGTCAGAATTATTAGCCCTCCTGTTTATTTTTTTTCCCAATTTTTGTTTAACAGAGAAAAGATATTTTTTTCAACACATTTCTAAACATAACAATTTTAATAACTCATTTCTAATAACTGAGTTATTTTATCTTTGCCATGATGACAGTAAATAATATTTGACTAGATATTTTTTAAGACACTTCTATACAGCTTAAAGTGACATTTAAAAGCTTAACTAGGTTAATTAGGTTAACTAGGCAGGTTAGGGTAATTAGGCAAGTTATTGTATCACAGTGGTTTGTTCTGGTGGCTATTGAAAAAAAAATTTGCTTAAAGGGGCTGATAATATTGACCTTAAAATGGTTTTTAAAAAATTAAAAACTGCTTTTATTCTAGCCGAAATAAAACAAATAAGACTTTCTCCAGAAGAAAAAATACTGTGAAAATGTCCTTGCTCTGATAAACATTATTTGGGAAATATTTAAAAAAGAAAAATAAAATCAAAGGGGGGCTAATAATTCTGACTTAAACTATATATATATACTAGGGTTGGGTCAATAGACGATGCCATCGTCGATGGCCGATAGACATCATGATGCTGAGCCGGTATTTTCCGCCCCGCCCCAAACTCGCTCACGAAAAATATACACTGAGGCTCCGTTTACATTAATACATCTTAGTTTTAAAATGGCATTTTAGAACATAAATGATCCACATCCACACTGGTGTTTCATCTGGCATTGCTGATGAGCCCTCCGTCCACTGAAAATGCACATCACGTGACCACACACAGCCACACACAGCTACAGCTACACACGCACACACACACACACACACACTCACACTGTCATGGTCTCGTCAGAGCTCCAGAGAGCGGTGCACGTCGGACAGCTTATCAAAGATGTACCACTGGATCGCATTGTTAAACGTGATATTTAATTTATCTTGTCTCTATCTAACGACTCTTCTGTCTTTTGAATCTATCTGTTACTGTGTCACAGCGTCAGTACACTGCTTCAATCTTTCGCTTTCACGCTTGTACTTAGTATTTTTACCGTAAACCTCAGATACTGTTGGTTGGGCAATTTTTTTTGTCAACACCATTATAACGACACGGATCACTTTCCTTATTCATACCAGAGTCCTGCGGAAAAAGTAATTGACAGGTGGTAATTTGTGTGTAACTTAGTTGAAACGGTAGGCTACAAATAATGAATTTGTTATGAATTTATTATTAATTTATAAATAAATAATTCACCGACACCTATGACGACGATATGTGAGATTTGTCCATAGCGATGTTTCACATTAGAATTGGTCGACATCGCCCAACCCTAATAAATATATATATATATATATATATATATATATATATATATATATAAGCATATATTATTATTATTATTTTATGTATGTATGTATGTATGTATGTATGTATGTATGTATGTATGTATGTATATACAAACCCAAAATTGTAAAGTCAAACCCAAAATTATTCAAACCCCTGGCAATTCTGACTTAAAGACTGCTCTGACTGTTTTTGTTTAAATAAAATTACAACTTTTTTCCACAATAATGCCTCTTGTACATCATCTTATTATCTTCTGGGAGAAGCTTTTGTCATTTCAGGTCACTTTATCAGAATTAAGTCAGAATAAAAGTCACTTTAAGTCAGAATGTGCCAGGGGTATGAAGAATTTCAGGCTTTATATTGATAATTTGTATACATTTTAATATTTTTTCATTTTACTTTTACTTTTTTTTAATTACATTTAAAATCAAAATTTGTGCACTGATAATATCCAAATTTGTTCGCATTCGCATTACAATTAGCGTAATAAAGGTTGTATTCCACAGCTTTTCTGCCACTGTAGGATAATACATTAATTTTTCATATTATTTTTTTTATGATTGTTTCTGTTCTGTTTTTCAGAAAGATGTCACTTTCTGGAGAAGAGGAAGTGTTTCTTGTCTTGATGGAAAGGCAAAGCTAACAGCTTGAAACTTGAATTTTTGTTTGCTCTGAGTGGTTCTTTTTAAAGGATTAAAACTGTTGTAGTCATCTAGTTATAAGATAACTAGACTCTTTTACTGAAGTTTGTTTTTAAAAATTTGAATACACTTAATATTTAAGGGGAACCTATTGCAGGTATGGCTGACCTGCATCTGTAATCTTCTTGTACAGTTTTGTGCGTGCGTGTGTGTGTGTTGGGGGGGGGGGGGGTTGATATAATCCAACATAAAGCAGTTTTCTGCACTGCTTTGCTTTGCATATTTATTGTAATGCTTGCATTTTATAATTTTAGGAGTTATTCATTTGTAATGTTGATAAATGTTACATATGTGTGAGGTAAGAGTACCATTATCTTTTCTTTCTTTTTTTTAATAGCGCCGTATATTTTTCCCTCCTTGAGACAGAAAATTTGCGTCTTGAACAGTTATGTAAGCCTACATAAATGAATGTGTGAGAAAATATCACAATGGATGCTGTTACAAAATACTAGTGCTTTGTAAACCCATGAGGTTTTAACTCCTCCTTTCTGCACTTCATGCTTCTATTACTTTATTCATATTTTTGCAGTCAACAAATTATTTATTTATTCATTTATTTTTATTGATGCCTGCTCTGTCTTATCAGTTTATGCAATCTTTGCCTTTAGTGTTTGGTTTTTTATTTTTACATTAAGGTTTTCCTAACCTTATATCAGAAGACTTCAATAATGCTATTTAGGATTTACAGTTTTTGAGGTGCATTTTAAAACGCAGACATGCAGTTATAGAGTGTAGCTGGTTAAACCTGTTTTACTTTTGCTGATGAATCATAGCAACAATTACAAGAACATACATTAACAAAAATAATGAGTTGACAATATTTCATAAGTATAATTCATGCTGTCAATCATGTCATAAGCCAATGTACTGTTTGGTAAACTGTTTGGCAGTATTGATATGCTTATAAATCAGTAACTGATTATCGGTTTTGTTTTGTTTTACCTTGAAATGTCTTTTACAAATATTTGACAGATGTTAACAGATGTTTGTAATAAAGTGTGACAAAGTATGAAGAGGGCTTTCTTGACTTTTTCCCCAATACATACGTATTTCTGTTAAAACAAAACCTTTACTATAGTAATCAGTCATATTTGTCAGTCTTATAAACAAAATCACGGACGGATAGATAGATAGATAGATAGATAGATAGATAGATAGATAGATAGATAGATAGATAGATAGATAGATAGATAGATAGATAGATAGATAGATAGATAGATAGATAGATAGATAGATAGATAGATA
>CAIGQZ010001313.1:5564974-5588262 GCA_903798205.1 Danio tinwini | reverse complement strand
TGGAGCA
This sequence comes from Danio tinwini, assembly GCA_903798205.1. Classification (NCBI taxonomy): domain Eukaryota; kingdom Metazoa; phylum Chordata; class Actinopteri; order Cypriniformes; family Danionidae; genus Danio; species Danio tinwini. The sequence goes on along the minus strand of CAIGQZ010001313.1, from coordinate 5,588,255 downwards.
AGACGTTTAGTTCCTTTCCTAACAAAGCCCCGGAGCAAGACGTTTAGTTCCTATCCTAACAAAGCCCCGGAGCCGGACATTTAGTTCCTTTCCTAACAATGCCCTGGAGCAGGACGTTTAGTTCCTTTCATAACAATGCTCTGGAGCAGGACGTTTAGTTCCTTTCCTAACAATGCCCTGGAGCAGGACGTTTAGTTCCTTTCCTAACAATGCCCTGGAGCAGGACGTTTAGTTCCTTTCCTAACAATGCCCTGGAGCAGGACATTTAGTTCCTAACAAAGCCAGAGCAGGATGTTTAGCATTTTAGCAAGCATGTGCTGTCTCCTGCCGGCGGTGTTTATTTATCATGACAAAATATATAACCAGCCAATGTACTAGCACACCAAAAAAAAAAAAAAAAACTCAATACTTGCAGCACAATATTGATTAATAATCATATTTTTTTATTGATTATTGTGATTGTTCCTATATTGTGGATATGTAGAAGTTTCAATTTGTGTAACTTACTTTAGTTTGACTATAACCTGTCTCGGCTTCCCAGTTAGGTCACAATGATCTCCATGTCCATAGAAGTGAGACACAACCCTGATGAGGAAACATGTGACATGAAACATGACATTAAAATCTGTCACATACAAAAAAAAAAGTTATTAAAATTAGACAAACACTCGTTTTTCATTTGTTTTAAATAAATATATTTTTAAATATAATCATACTTGACTTTTTGTGCTCCATCATCCTTCAAATGATAAGATCGAGCCACATTCTTCTTGGCCCAGTTCATGTGATCCTCAGTGTTCCAGCTGCCCACCACCACGATGTTCTTCCCTTGCTCTTTATCCTTCAAGTAAACGCAGAGAGAATTCAAACCTTCACCCAACTGGAGTTGATCAATTTTTTGAAGTCAAACATTTCACCACTCTTACCTCATGATACTGGTGAACATGTTTTCCATAACAAAATTCATACTTCCACCAACCAACACCCTAGACAGAAACAACAATGTTGAGTTGGGATTTAAACTTAAAGATCTGCAGATACAGATGACACATCCATCCATCCATCCATCCATCCTTCATACCCCATGTAGACAGTATGAGCCACTCAGAAACTCTTTAATCAGCTGTTCATCAGTCAGACGGGAGATGTGTGTAGTGCCAACTGTGACCTGGGCTTGACCACCCACAGCCAGGGGCTTATGGGTAGAGGTATAGGCCTCCTCCTTTACTGGAGACATGTCCTCCTTAGCAAAAGAAGACAAAACTTTTTTTATTTACATTGCTAAACAAAAATCAGTCTTTTGTATCCATTTATAAAACAGATTATCAATAGGGATGGGTGATGTCTTATAGATTGCAATATCCTGATTAAATCCCATGTTAGGAATTAGTCCTATGGTGATTAATCACTTCATAACATCAACTGAGTGTTGTAAATAACTAGGAAGAAATCATACTATTAAAAAGTATTCTAGACAGTGATAAATATACTTTATTCTTATAATGCCCAGGATGGCCTCAAGAAGACAAATAAATAATAGAAGTTTCCACATACATTGTTTGCTTCTCTCATCTTTGTGTGTTTTTATCTTCTTTTTGCATGGCCACAGAGATAGTCAAGGTTGCCAGGTCCAAGAAAATATCTCAGCCCAATGACAACTCAAAACTAAGTGGCAACCTCCGGCGCTCCCTCGTGAAGCTAATACGGAAGTAACTGAAACTGCAATTCATAGAAATACCGCTAGTCCTGGCTTCATAAAAGAGCACATATTTCAATTGAGTCTGAAGGAATTTTTGATGATTTTAACACCATCCTATGCTCTAATAGACTAATCCTTGCATTAATAGTTTAATACTGTTTTTAACTAATTACATGAACTTATGCTGATGTGTTTATCCTCATATAACCTCATGTGCTTAACCTCATATAATTTTGCTCCATAACAGCTGTGCCTTTGTGTGACTGATAACCGAGAAGTTAATTCCTCTGTACTTGTTATCAACGAAATGTTGCATCTCTTCTTCCAGAGTGTGCTCATTTACAGGAACAATAATGAAAGGGAGGGGCTCAAGCTCACTCTCTTGCAGGTTCTGTTATGTGTACGCGTAACTTTTTCTGTGCAGGTTTGCTGTTCTGCCTAACAACGGATGATTGAACTGATGTTTAAACTGATCTGGATGGAGGATCTTTTTTTTACTGAAGCGCCCCCGGGCGGGGCCGAAAAGAAATCGGCGATATATACTTGGCTGCGAGGGTTAGAGTGGATTGTGGAATGCCCACATGTAAACCTCATACTGTAAAGGGTTTATTCTGCAGCCCAGAGCGCTCTGTATGCTTTATCCATTTGATTCATGAAATTAATTTAAACTTATTTAAAGCCTCTGACTGATCTTTGAACCTGGGGGCCAACTTCACAGCAGAAAAAAAAAGGTGTTTACAGCCTGGTACATGACAACTGTGAGGGGGTGAGGTTTTTTTTATAACTCATCCGTTTAATTTAAATTGAGTTATATTAAGTCTGAATAATTAAGGGTGTGGCCACTTGAGTGACAGCTAGGTCTCGCTGGTCGCCATCACTTTACATTAGCTGATTCTGGCTGATTAGCCGCCAAACTTAGCATATACATCATATTTTTGTGTTGTTTTATGTGGCTTTACACAGTCAGATGCTTTGTGGAATTATTTCTTACAATTATCAGATAATACGACATGCTGTGTGCACTTAATTGTGCTCACAAACCATTTACATGGCCTCCATTTCCCAGGTGAGTGAAATTCTTATATACCATCTCTATAAATGTGTTTGCTTTAAGATCATTTATCATTTATATTTTTCTTTAGAACTGTAAAGCACTCCAGAATCTGACAGATTGATTAGCTGTAGGTTCTAGAACAGTCATCTGAAAAGTTGTCATACAGTGTTATGCCTGGATTTTATAAATAGCCTTGCGTTTACTAACAGAGACTATATTTGAAGTGTTTGGAAGTAATTAGCATTTTCCTCCTGTAGAAAAAACATCATAAGAACAATGCTGAGTGGCTCAATGTATTACAGCAGTGTTTTTAAAGGACTAAACACTTTATTGACATAGTACACAACCAAGCACATGTGGTCAGAACACAAACGAGTCGCAGGTAATAAAGTATTAAGCATTTCTCCCAAGGAAAAACTCATTAAGCAAAATGCTAGCAGGCATCTTTAGCTCCGCTCACACTATGCCTCTTTGCCCTTGTTTGGAAACCCTCGGTTGAAGCGATGACGCATGAACAAAATGTCGCCGGTTGGCCCCACGCCCACTTGTAGCTTTATTTGCACTCCTCAGAAACCTATGGGTGATGTCACGAATACTACGCCCATATCTTTTACAGTCTATGCTCAACCGACAAAAAAAAGGAATGAAAACTAGCCAAATATTATAATTACTGCACCCTCATTCCCTAAAGGAGGTCACACACAGAGCATTTAATCACTATTTATTCTCCCTCAAGTGGGTCCAAACCTTCTGTTGAACGCAAAAGATGATTTGAAGAATGTTGGAAACCTGTGTAAATGTTGACTTACATAGTAGGAAAAACAAATAATATAGATGTCAATGGTTACAGGTGTCCAGCTTTCTTCAAAATATCTTCTTTTGTGTTCAATAGAAGAATGAAAATCAAACTGATTTGGAACAAGTAGAGAGGGCAAGTAAATAACAGAATTTTCAGTTTGGGGTGAAATATCACTTTAAAAGTCCTGTGAAGTGTTTTGAAGTGTGCATCATTTTAGTCAATGTTTGACGTAATCTCAATTGAAAAATAAAGAGAGGGTGAAACATAGTAGCCCCTCCCCTTTTAAAGAAAACAGCCAACAGCATTTTGTTTATCACCGCTCTGCCAGTGAGAGTGGTTGAGATCAAGCGCATCCAATGAAAAGGAAACGAGTAACGTATTAAAGGGGGCAGGCCATGTCAGATACTACAGAGCATTTGTCGATCCATTTAGGTGGAAGTGACAAACTGCAAGCTTTGGATGTTTATATCCGGTTTATATCTTATAAACATGAATTGTCACTGTTGTGAAGCACACTAGCTTATCGATATCGTTAAAACTAACGTCTAAAAAAACTGTATGTTATTTTCAAGAGACCTGTAAGTAGAGCAGGTAAGAGCAAATTTAGAATTTATAGCTGAATTGTCACTCTGTGCTCACCCTGGATCCCCTTTCACTGCTGGTGCTGAAGGGTGGTTTGAGCAGCTCCTCCTGCTCATGCTCCATCTGGGACAGACTCTGAGGTCTGAGAGGTGAACCACTTAGAGCCTGACAGAAGATGTCATTCACCGGAGAGCTCTTGAACCTGAACACAGGTGGGATGGCTTAGATGACAGATGGCTAGAAGTGTATTGATTACAAATGACACTTCCAGCCAAAACAAAGCATGAGGTAGTAATAATGGCCTTTGAGCACAACGAACATTTCAAAAGCTATAACATTATAATAAGTGAAATCTGTATTATCATGAACAGTGGCTCTCAAAATAAGAGAACAACTGATTATTTTCAGAAATAATTACAATTTGTGGCTATAGCATGCTAGCAGAACAGTGTTTTGTATAACCAAGGCACTTTAAATAAAATACTTTTGTGGAAAATTAATAATTAAAGGGTTATTTCACCTCATCCTCCATAGACAGCAATGGTCCAGAGACGTTTGAAGTCCAGAAAGGCAACCAAAAACATTGTCAAATCATTCCATGTGACTTCAGTGGTTTAACTGTAATCATATAAAGCTCCAAGAACACTTTTATGTGCAAAAACAACTGTAAAAACTTTACTATGTTAGCCAATGTCTCCTCTTCTGTGTCAGGTCAGAGTGTGCATTAGAATCGGCAGCACGATACACAAGTGTATATTGCCAATAGTACAGTAGTCAACATTTGAATAGCTCAAAACATTTTTTCTAAATTGTTTTTCAAAAAAGCAAGAATGAGTATTGTTCAGTCAGTTTAGGACATCTCTGATAAAAGCAGGCCCGGATTGGCTAATCGGGAGGACCGGGAGAATTCCCGGTGGGCTGGTCCGTTTTTTGGATGTGAGGGCTGGTGTCCCTAGCTGCTTGCACTCTCAGCAGTCGCACTTTTTTCATTTATTTATTTATTTTCTCGCAGCCCCGTGAGCAGAATGCAGCCTGCAGGTTAACAGTGGCAACCTTACTGAATATAAGAATTTGAATAATTAATATTAATAAATATTACACCTGCTCAATGAAAACCAGATGATTCACTAAATTAATAAATCTGACCTAACTTGATTAGAAATCTAAATAGAGGAGAAAAAGATTAAGGCATCAATAGAAAGTAATACTGTGGTTAAAAGTCTTGCAGATGACAGTGCAATTCTTATTTTTTTTATTCCAAATGCACTGTTATAATAGCACCATTGTGGTCCAGTGGTCCGCACGTTGCATTATGACGACGCCAACCCGAGTTCAAACCTCACTGGAGTAATTTTATTTTTTTTAGTGTTAAGACATATAATACTGTTTGGGTTACTTATATGTGTACATATTTTATTTATTTTTTTTACAAAGGACTGGATATCTATAAAGAATTTTGCACAGAATATATATTCAGATATTGCAGGAAAGGACATACTGATGTTTTAAAGAATAGTGTTGGAGATTTAGCTACCCTTTAATGTTCTCATATTTATGAAAAACATTAAGTTCTAAAGCAGCTGTTTTCCTTGTAAAAGACGTGATAGTGTCTTTGAAACTGAATTGGAAATGACGTTACTTTAATATAGTCAGTCGTGAACTGAGGTGGGCTGGTCTAAAGGCCGATTTATACTTCTGCGTCAAGCGCACACGTACGCCACTGCGCAGCCCACGCGTGGATGCATAGACCCTCGCCGTAACCGTCAACGACGTTGACGTGCACCTCTCAAAAAATTTAACGCGTATGCGTAGTGCAAGCTCTGTGATTGGTCGGCTTGGTAGCGCTGACGAGTGTGGGTGGAGGTGATAGCCGCCCGCCTGATGCAGCGAGTGTTTACAAGTGTGGAGTCCCGTGAGTTCCAGATGGAGACTTTTGTTTTGTGTTTACCTTATGATTACAGTTGTTGCACGTCCGCCGGTTCCGGCCTCAAAATGAGCGAATTTGAGCCACTTGTACATTAAGGAAGTGTTCAAAAAAAAAAAAAAAAACACCAGCGAAGAAACTCGACACAGAGAAATATAAACACCTAGTGCCAGCTAGCGTTTCGGAAGTGTATTGCAGAGAAACAGAAACAGCGCGCAGAAGTATAAATGCACAACTACACGCAAGGTATACGCCGTGGGTTACGGCGATCACTTGATGCAGAAGTATAAACCAGGCTTAAGGCTTGAAACTCCAGGGCTGAAAAGGAGTCCCACTCCGGCCCTGGATAAAAGGCTTAATCCAATTCAAATGTTGACTACTGTAAACGTGCACACTAATCTGAAATGCAAGACATAGGCAAACAAAGTCTTTACATTTTTATTGTTGCACAAAATTGCTCATGGTGCTTCATATGATTACAGTTAAGCCATTGAGGTCACATGGAATGTTTTGACAATGTTTTTTGGTGTCTTTTCTGCACTTTGAATGTATATGGATGACGAGAGAGCTTTTAGGTTTCATCTAAAATATCTTAATTTGTGTCAATCAAAGGTCTCAATGAACTAGAACGCTATGAGGGCGAGAAATTGATAACACAATTTTAGTTTTTTGGGGTGATTTAACCCTTTTAAGGGGTTCCTTTTTACAAGATGCAACATAACTGTCAGGTGTCTCTAATGTGTCTCTGTGTACCTGTATTTGGGATGAGAACAGAGCAGGGGTGTGAGCACCACGACTTCATACTGACAGGTGATGACCTCCGCGATTGTGAGGATCTCATGCTTTGCCTCTGGATGGCAGACGTACAGCACTGTGGTAGAGCGAGGTTTATTCTGTTTCAAAGTGCATTCAGTCCCATGTCCCATCTCTATGGAATAGTATGGAGTCAACTGACCCTCTATATTCTTTGTTGGTATCTGTGAACAGACAGAAGCTGCTTTTAAAAAGCATAGTTCATTCACATTTTACATCTACAAATCTAACAGTGAGCGGCACAGTGTCTCAGTGGCAAGCACTGTAACCTCACAGCAAGAAGGTCGCTGGTTCGAGTCCCAGCTGGGCCAGTTGGCATTTCTGTGTGAAGTTTGCATGTTCTCTCTGTGCTTGCGTGGGTTTCCACTGGGTGCTCCGTTTTCCCTCACAATCCAAAGACATGCGCTATAAGTGAATTGGATTAACTAAATCGGCCATGGTGGGTAAATGTGAGTGTATGGGTCTTTCCCATTGCTGAGTTGCAGCTGGAAGGGCATCCGCTGTGTAAAACATATGCTGGAATAGTTGTCGGTTCATTCCGCTGTGGTGACCTCTGATAAATAAGGGACTAAGCTGAGGAAAAATTAATGAATGAATCTAACAGCAACAAACCTCTGTGTTGGTGTTTGGCGATTCTTCTTCAGAGTCGCTGGATTTATCTGTTTCTGTTTCTGAAAAAAGAATAAAGCATAAAAGTATACATGTAATAAATGTATAGAGATTATGTAAAGCAAGAAATACAAACTGAGGCTTTACCTGTACCATCTTTTTTATTCATGTTCCCCAGATAGTATTCCTGAATGTTCATTTTCTGAGGGAACAATTGAGATCACCAATAATATTCCATTTAAGTTCACTACAATTAAGTACACTACTATTGTAAAGTGTGTGGTCAGTAAGATTTTAAAGAAATATTAATTTTATTTCAGATAAACGCTGCTCTTTTTAACTTTCTATACCTCAAAAAATCTTTAAAAAAATACACAACAACTGTTTCCAGCACTGACTAAAATAAATATTTCTTGATAATCAAATTAGCATCAGTTCAAAAGGATCATGTGACAGTAAAGGCTACTGAAAATTCTGAAATGTCATTATAGGAATAAGTTACATCTGAAAACATTTAACAATATAAAACACTTTAAATCGCATGAATATTTTACAATATTAAAAAATATTTAATCAATTATCCACAGCCATGGTAAATAGATTTACTTTTTTAACGGTCACTAAATGTGTGTTAATTGTTTCATTTCTAATATGAGACAAAAACGCTGTAAGCAATGGCCTGTTCTTTAACAGGTTACATGATAAACAGTGATTTTACCTGCCCTGTCTCTTTGTCCTCGTGGTATTGCCGCACATGTTTCCCATGGCACACTTCATAGGTCCAGTATGACTCAATCTGCAAGTTAAAAAGCCCATCATTAGGCCAAACGGCGATCACATTATTCATCCTCTAAGTGTTATGACTTCAGGAAAAACAACAACAAAGAAAAGGATTGTAACTTTTTTTTCATTCATTTCACTTTTTATGAAAACACGTAAGCATTTTTTGAAATGTGGTGTAGATTTAGACCTAGACATTCAACCATACAGTACACAGAAACTGAGAGATGAAACTATACTCACTCTGTAAGAGCAGCTGCTCTGTTTGAATAACGGCTCCAGCAAAGCGGCTGGACTCAGCCCGGTGTACTCTTTCACCTCATCCTTCAAAAGAGACACACAATACAGTGATAAGATTGAACTGCATAAAGAATGGCTCAAGACAATGTCTATTTCACAAGATATAAAAAATAAGAAACTTGAAAAAGTTTATAGCGTGTTATTAGTTTTATTACTAACATGTTTTAACAAGTTGTTGAAATCCCTTATAAACATTAACTATAGTTTTAATATAGTGAAAAAATAAGATTTACCTGTTGTATAGCCACAGCTTTAATACAAATACAATTGCTAAATTATGGTTGGTGTAAAAAAACATGGTTAATGTGTGGTTATCATAAAACATGTAACCACAGTTTTTATTAATTTGTACTAATGTGTTGCTAAAATGCTCATAAAACACTTTAGCAATAATGTTTATGCTATATTTCCCCATACACATTTAAGACTGTGCTTTTTTTTTTTCAAAGTTTGAATCATAAACCAGAGTCAGAACCATCTTCTCTAAGATGATTTACAGTCAGAAATCTCTGGTCTCAGAAGAATAATTCTAAATTTATATTATATTCCCCTTCCCAAGCTAATATAAAAAAATCCCAATAAATAAACTCACATCCAGATCGCTTGTCAAAGATGGCAATAAACACTTGTACTTTTCTTTTTCTGCAGTTGTCATAATAACATAGTCGTCTTCTCTGTACAGGCCTCCTGACGTTGACTGTGGAGAGAGCAAACAGAAAGGGGACATATTAAGCTTTGGCAAAATAACGCCTGTGAAAACCCAAGCTCTCAACACAGGGGAGTTATATCAAAAGGCTCAAATGGCTACAAATTTACTTTAATACTTCATAATGCTGTAAGTCACACAACAAGACCGCTCAAAATAATACACATCCAGCTGTTATAAAGCGACCTCAGCCAACAAGCTGACAATAAAACAAAACAAACCGCACGTTAACCTGTATTTACATTTGTTTGTGAGATGTTTTGACTCACCAGCGTAAAGTCTGCCCCTGGCCATTTAATTTTAAAGGGGATCTCATCTGAAAACACTGGAGATACTGCACGATTCGCAGACACCCCGACACAAATCAGTCCCCAGAACCAGCGCCAAAACAGCCGCATCGCCGCCGCTGAGCCTCCGAAAGAGTTATCGAGACATTAGAAAGAGACAGCTGGAAAAATGGCTATAGCATGCAGTCTGTGAGATGTAATGGTCAGCTAACAGCTGATAGTTTAACAAGAGTTACAACAGGAAGCGCATCAGAAGCTTGTCATCTTGCCACGTCCATTTCCGGAATCAGGCGGAAATTCCGCTCAGCCAATAGCTCGTGAAGGCGCAATCTCTGTTTGTAGTGCTGATGCACCTTAGGTTTTTATATATATATTTAACCTTCAAATAAAAAACAGGCATTTCCAACTTCCATTGTTAAACATATATAACATTATATCGAAGCAGCATATAATAAACAAAAGTACAAAATAATAATAATAACATACATAAACCTTAAATAATACAAAAAAAAATACATTACATTCAGGGGTGTCAGTCCATATAAGTTGACAAAAGCTTAGAGAATTTTGAGGCACCTTTTATTTTTACCAGTTTTATGGATTTATATAAAATGCTGAAATCATTTTTAAATGCTTTGAAACAAGGAGAAACTTTAACAAATCTACATTTGTGAATATAAAATTTTGCTACAATCAACATATTATTACACAGAAATTCAATTTCTTTGTTTCTGATGCACCATTGGTATGCTGATGTACTATAGCAAATGTGCATATACTCTACTCTGAATTTTTAATAAGTATGGAATTCCTGTAAGCCCAAAAGACTTTGCTATTGTTGCTGATGCTATCCCACAAACAAGGTGTTTTTATGCTTTTTAAATTACTTTCATTTCCAATTACTTGTCATTCAGCGAACCTTTGGAAAACATTTATTGGTAAACACCGCCTTTCTTTATCTAAATCAAAATGCAGTAAGAAAATAAGAGCCCTGTTTCAAGAAGATTCTGTTAATGTGCCTTATGTAATGTCATTTTGTGAATGGTATTTCCTGGAACCAGTTGGCCAAAGTTTTATATTCACAAGAGCAAGTTTTGTAAGTGTATTAAAACCTTATTTTTCTAAATTTAAAATTGAAGTGAAAATGTATTGAGGGATCAACAAACTTAAAAGCAATACGAACAAGGTATTTGATGAAGGACTTGTCACTTATCTTGGACTAAATGACCCCTGGCTTGTTGTTGTTTAATTGATGACATTTGTTGTTAATGTTTCTCAAGCATTCAATAAAAATAAATAAATACAATTTTAAAAGTGTGCAACGTTAATTGTATTTTGGCCGATTTGGCGAAACATTCGCTATACTAAGGCGGTTGTGGAAGAGAGTTTATGTGTGCTTTGTGATGTTTTATGGAACTTTATTCATTAATACATTACAGGATTTCGTCTTTTCTTTTTGAATAAACAAAGAGTTTAAATGCAAAAGTGCTATCTGAAATTCTCTTCTAAATCAGGTTAGATTCAGTAATTTAACTTTTATGGTGATGAATGTTTTCACTGCCTTTAAACAGTGAAATATCTAAACACACTCTGGAAAAATAAAATCTGATCATTTAGAGGCGTTTGCATCTGAACACTTTTAATATAACATTTTTAATATAATTTAATGTGATTTAATAACTGATATTTCTTAAATATTTCTGCAGCAATTAAGATGCTAATAATTACTAAATCATTGCATTTCTCACAACACTATTTACATTTGCACAACAGTTAATGCATTTCTCAAAACAATTAGTACAAACTGCAAAACCTAGTGGATAACCTGCAAAAGCATGTAACTTGCTCAAAATGGATAGCTTATTCCTTAAAAACAAATATTCATGTCAATGAAAGTGTCAGAGTCATCAAAATGAAAAGTCCTGCCACCATTGTTTATGAACAAAATAGTCAAATGGCTTTGTCATGTTTTCATTATGACACTTTACTCTGTACATTTTTTTCCAATGCCAAAAAGTAAAATTTACCGTGACACTTCCTGAAAATGCTCAAGACAGCACTATATACTATTTGCACAGCCATTTGAAAACTACAGTAAAGTTAGACATCACTGCATTTAGTGAGGTATCTGAGTACAAGACACTGAATATGTATGTTTCACATTTTTACTGCATTTGCTCTTTACAATTCTAATTTATTCCCAGCATTGTGCAAACAAATAAATACACCCTTATTTACAACAAACATAAACTCCCTTTGGGTAGAGCTGTGCACAACTGTAAACAGTATTACAGTACATATTGGAACTGAACCTACAACATACACAGGTCTGTACATCATTCATCAAATTGTTCAATTTAGAGACATTTTCAGAAAAAAAAGATGAAATGAGGACTATTATTTTATATGGAATGACTATTCAGCATCCACAAGTTTAGTTAATTTTGACTGACATGACATAAGCAAATGATAATGTTACAAACAGCAGAGAGTTGTATGAAAGCAATTGATGCATGTCCAAAAGCATTTGCAATTTGCTGGAAGGAATGAGAAACTGCTACTATGATGTGCACAAATGACTAATTGTTTTGAGAAATGCATTAACTGTTGTGCAAATGTAAATAGTGTTGTGAGAAATGCACCAAAGCCACTGAGAAAAACTGTAACAGATAGAATTTCATTGTTATTATGTATTATAACAACTTGTACATTTATTAATTTATTAATTTATTTTCTTTTTGGCTTAGTCCCTTAATTAATCTGGGGTCCCCACAGCAGAATGAACTGTCAACTTATCCAGCATGTTTTAATCAGCAGATGCCCTTTCAGCTGCAACCCATCACTGGGAAACACCCATACATTCTCATTCACACACATACACATAGGGACAATTTAGCTTATTCAATTCACCTATAGAGCATGTCTTTGAACTTGTGTAGGAAACCGGAGCACCCAGACAAAACCCACATAAACATGGGACTTATACATTTACAATTAATACATGCTTTAGACTGGCTTTTTGTTGTTATCCTCACTTTTCATTGGAACTTTTCATTGGAACTCATTGGAACTAAGGCTACTAAAAAAATATTCATTCATTAATTTTCTTTTCAACTTAGTCCCTTTATTAATCTTTCATACACATTCACTACAGACAATTTAGCTTACCCAATTCACCTGTACCACATGGGCTTGTGGGGGAAACCAGAGCACCTGGATGAAACCCACACGAACACGGGGAGAACATGCAACTCCACACAGAAATGCCAACTGACCCAGCCGAGGCTTAAACCAGCGACCTTCTTGTTGTGCGGTGACAACACTACCTACTGCACCACCGTGTCACCACTGAAATATTAATTAATAGTAAATAAGTTTGGATCAAGTATAACCTCCCGCACAATCATTTTTTTTAGGTATCTTCAGGTATGTAGTTTTGCTAGGGAGAAATTCCTTCACTTCTCTGCCCTTCCCCCTGTCTCCTCTTTAGAAAATCTTACTCTTAATTTTATTAATAAAGGATTGATCTCCATATTATACTATAAACTCATGTCCCTGAAAAAATATAATGTGGATAAAATTAAATCTAGATGCGAAAATGAACTGGGTGTAAAACTATCAGAGACTTTTTGGGAGGAGACACTCAGAAATGTTTCTGCATCATTATCTGTTAGGTTAGGGCTCATACAATTCAAAGTGTTACACAGAGTGCATTAAAGCAAGGCACGGTTGGCAGGAATGTACCCTGGATTAAATGTATTTTGTGATAGATGTTCACTTTCTCCAGCTGATTTGACACATATGCTTTGGTCTTGGCCTTTTTTAAATAATTATTGGACATTGATTTTTAAATCTATCAGTGAGGCCTTAGGGGAGACATTATTGCCCTGTTCCTCAATAGGTATTTGGAACTCTGAGTGACACCATGACCATAACTTTATCAGCTACTTAGAAGGGCATTATTGCTATGCATCTTTATTAGCCCGCAGAAGAATCTTATTATGCCCCCACACCCCCATCTGTGACAGCCTGGTTTGAATAAGTGATGTCTTTTCTAAAACTAGAAAAGATTAAATACACATTTAGGGGTTCAGTTGACAGGTTTTATACATACTGGGAACCTATTTTATCATATTTTAAAATTCTAAAAAAATTACCCTGCGGTTAAATAATCTGTATATCTCTTTGTATCCACTTCATGGTGCTTCTTGTCTTTTTTTATTTATAATTTTTTTAAATGTATATAATTTTTTATTTCTTTATTTATTATTTTTTCTTCCCATTATTTGTAATTGTTTTTTTTTTGTTCCATCATCACTGTTATGTCATGACATGCATGACTTTAATTACTTTATTTGACTAATTATTGTCAATTAGGTAATATTGTTATTAAGCTGCCTTTGGAGGTTCAGTTCTTGGGGTGGGACTTGGGTTAAAAAAATAGAAAGAAGGAAATTGTAATGTTTATTGTTGTATTGTATGAAAAAAAATCCTTCAATAAAAAATAATAATAATAAGTTTGAATTACAAAAGAAAAAATATATAAATCTAAATTGTAATTTTTATATACTGCCTGATGGGTTAGTTTCAGTTGTCAAAGATCAGTTTTTTTAAATAAGAATCTTTGACAAAACATATCTTTACTCTTACATATATCTGATATATATCCAGATAACATATCACATACAGTTGAAGTCAGAATTATTAACCCCCCTGAATTATTAGCCCCTCTGTTTCTTTTTTTGTCCAATTTCTAATTAACGGAGAGAAGTTTTTTTTTTTCAACACATTTCTTACCATAATAGTTTTAATAACTCATTTCTAATAACTGATTTATTTGATCTTGGCCATGATGACAGTAAATAATATTTGACTAGATATTTTTCAAGACACTTCTATACAGCTTAAAGTGACATTTAAAGGCTTAACTAGGTTAATGAGGGTAACTAGACAGGTTAGGGTAATTAGGCAAGTTATTATATAATGATGGTTTGCTCTGTAGACTATGGGGAAAAATCAGCTTAAGGGGGCTAATAATTTTGACCTTAAAATGTTTTGTTTTTTAAATGAAAACTGCTTTTATTCTTATAAAACAAACAAGACTTTCTCCAGAAGAAAAAGTATTATCAGACATACTGTGAAAATAAACATCATTTGAGAAATATTTTTAAAAGAAAAAAATTAAAGGGGGGCTAATAATTCTGACTTCAACTGTATATCCAGATGAAGCAGAAGCAGTTAAATGGTAAAATCAATTTAGTATCAGTTATTATCTCTTGATAATTTATGTCTTGCTCTAAAAAGAATTACTTGACTACATAAAGTAAATGATTCTATGTGTTTTGATCCTCAATCTTCTCAAGAGGCTTTTTTTCCCTACCTGAGATGACTTGGTGATAGCAGAGCAGTGCTTTATTCTCCATCTACAATATACATTTTAATATGGATGTAAGTGATATTGCGAATTCACTAAATTAGCAGCTAATTGAATCTGAATAGTCTAGATTAGAATAATGGCAAGCAAAGAGAGGTTTTATTTCCAGTCGAGTGAAGAGGTTACTATTTTTATAGTCAGTGTCACGCTTGAATGACATTTCCACTTGGTTTGTGGATCACTGAATAAATTATGTATTTTCATGTCATAGCCTGTCTTTTGATGCTAGTGAAGAGCTTCTAATGTCACTAGAAATGAAAGCAAAGCAAGACCTTTAAGTGGAAAGTGGACTTCAGTGTTTATGTAAAGCTCGCAATCATAGTGCAAGCTTGTTCTTTTATTTGATGCTCTTGACGCTTAAATCGTTAGGATATTTTGAAACCTTTTAGAGGGATAAAGGGTATTGTATATACAGTATATCTAGAAACTAAGAGTGTTTGTTGACCAGGGATGGAAGTGTTTGTCAAGGTTACTGATGTACTAATATAGGTCATCACTGTAGGCATATATGACTATTAAAATCATTTAAATGAATCTTTTATTACAATATGTGGTATCATGATTATGATGTTTAAGCTGCAAAAAAGGGATACTTTATCATGTATAATAACAAAAGAATCTACATTTTTTGTATTGATTTATAAGACAAATGTTCAGAGTAAAAAAAAACACAATTTAAAAGGATTATAAAGTACAATAGGTAACAATTTACAATAAGGTATTCTTATTAAACATCATTAATGTATTAATTAACATCAACAGTGAGAAATTTGTTAGTGTCTACATAATGTTAGTTTAAAAATACATCTTTAGTTTGCTCCATGAAATGCATCAATGTGTAATTTAATTCAACATCAAGATAATAACATCATCTAAGGTAAATCAAACACTTTACAAATAGCTAATATCACCAGATTTGTGAAATTAATGTTAATAAATTAAGTTTATTTGCAAAAACAGATAACCTCTGATTTTCGATTTCTTCATTAATCTGTTTTTCTTTTCTTTTTTTGCAATTGTTTAGTTCAATATTCAATGTAGAAGCATGATTTTTGAAAATTACTAAAAACTGATTATCTGTTTTTGCAAAAAAATCTCTTTAAATTAGGGCTGCACTATATTGGAAAAATCTGATATTTCAAAAAAAAATTGGCAATAAATATTGCAACATGAATACAGATTTACAAGACAATAGCACTCAGGTACAGAAATTGAATAATCACAATGCAAAAAAAGCTTTTGTTACTTGCTTTATCTCATTTCTAGTCCAAATATCTAAAAATTCATAGATCAAGCAAAAATATTATTTTTGTTTTAAAAAAAGCTTTGAAATTAAGATATTTGAACTAAAAACAAGACAAAAAAATCAAGTCAAAATATTTCATTTATACTACGTATATACTACGCAGCGTATAAATCAGTCTGAACATTGCATATCTTGCGATATGACGATATTTTGGATGTGCACATTGCGATATCTATGCTGAAACGATATATATTGTGCAACCCTACTTCAAATAAATAGAAAAGTGTTAACAAACAATAGGCCAATAAAGAAGCAGAAGATTTCAGTCAGTATCTCATGAATACCATAAACCAGATTAACATGTAAAATGCTTATGTCTGAAAATAAATATCAAATTTAACAAAAGAATATATTTTGAAGAAAGCTGGAAACCTGTAACCATTGACTTCAACATTATTAGTTTTTGTCATTACCGTAAAATTGGTTTTATATTTGCACATTTGTTCAGTGAGAACTTGTGACATGGTCCCTATAATGTTTACAATGTTTTTTTGAATATTCGGTGTGAAATTGCATGCAAGTGCGACTTCAAAATAACATTAGCACTATTGTAAACAATGTAAACTTTAATAATCATTGGCTGCTAATGATTTCACCATTTAGAATTTCCAAAGAAGACTATTCTGAAAATATATTAAGGAGAAAGTCAATGTGCAAATATAAAATCAACTTTACCTCAATTGTTTTTTCCTACGATGGATGTCAATGGTTACAGGTTTTCACATTTCTTTAAAATGTCTTCTTTTGTGTTCAACAGAATAAAGAAACTCCAACAGGTTTGGAACAAGTGAAGAGAGAATAAATGATGACAATTTACATTTGAGTAAACTAACCCTTTAAGTCTTCAAGCATTTAATGTTGTGCTAAAAACCACAGTGAATTACAAGGTATTCTGGAAAAAAATAACAGTAAGGAATTATTCACAGTATTTTGAAGTGCCCACAATAACAATATCATTTTTTTCATGATATATTGTACCTAAATAGCAAAAAAAGAGTAAAAATGCAAACAGTATATCTACTAAAATTAATTTAAACGTTTCTCTCCACACACTACACAAGCCTTTATGTTATCTGACAGAAAAACAATGGGTTTTCCAGTGTTTTCCTTTGTCTATAAAATAAAACATATCCATTTTATCCGACAGAGGGCGCAACCAACCCACGCTCGCTCAGGTGATGCCTTCAGTTTGCCAGCGTGCTTTACTATTTGCTTCATGAACCGGTGGAAAGTGAGCAGAGTGTAAAATAGTGTAAGGAACAGCAGATCAGTGCTGGCCTCGGACAGAGGAAATGACATAGTGACCCTCTGAAGTCACTGCCCACGATCCAGAGCCGTTCACGAGGCGTCTTGGTGCGGGGTGTGGTCTCATATTCCGCTCGGTGCCATCGCTGGAATCTGTCTCAAGCTGAGCAGAGCAACTTAAAACATCACCCACAATTCCAGAGTCACATCTCATTCATGCACTCCCTATAACCAGATCCATATGATGAGACTCCTGCTCTACTGCTACTAACCACAACAGGGACAAAAGGTATTTTTAAGTTTCTTCCAATGAAAGATAAAGCGCTGTTCTTTGTATGTGATCTACCCATGTGCATGTGAGTTTTGCTCGATGTTTTTTCAGTGGCTGTCTTGTTCACTCGTGATGCTCAGGAAAATGCTATTTAACTGACAAACTGAAAGATAGAGTTGTATTTGCTTATGTAGCACATGTACTGTGAATGTACATTAGATGCTAAGTGTCTAGTTTATATAGGGGTTTGCTGGTGAATTGACAGCTGTATCTGCCGATGAGTGTGAAGTTTATTCAGGTTGAACTGGTTGTTCAAACAAGGCGCACCCTTGGAGCTTCACTCCCTGTATTTTGAATGAGAGTCGTTTGGTGAATCGTTTTCGATGAGTCGTATTCATATTGAGCCTATAGTAGTTGTGGTTTTGGAAGCGCATGATTACTGTTTCGCTCAATTCTTTACAGTATGAACCAATCGATTTCCGAAAAGTAGGCGTGGAGGGGCCGTTCATTGGTTGAAACTACTGAAGGAACACGCCCCCTTTTATATGATTAATTGTGTTTGGAGTTTAAATTCGGAGCGACTTCAAGTGAGGGAGTTTTGTCTGATTTAAATTAGCCATTTATTTAATATATTTTATGTCATGGATCACATTATAAAAAATGTAGTTTTACCTTCTTAATTCTTGCATTTTGGTGTTTTAAAGTCCCCTTGAAATCAAAACTAACCATATGATTTTGTTAGCTCACATTGCTAATTTTGTGGTAAACAATTCATCTGTGCGTGTCATTAAGGAAAAAAATGTTTGCTCTTCTAATCTCTCTTTTTCATTTTCTCAAAATGCACTTCCTGTTTGTTTTTAGTTACATCAGTCAGATATGACAGATATTACATATGTCAGATTACGAATATCTTAGGTATTGGGCGTGGCTAACATATTTAACAACGCTGCTCCAACTGTCAGTTTTGACAACAAAAAGAAATGGTGAGCAGGAGGAGTCTGTTAGGTTGTAATAACGCTCCCAAAACACTTTTTCCCGATCTTTCTGAATGAAACCCCTACTTTACTACATCAATTCAGCTCACAGTAAAAAGCCTAGCCCACTGTTGTCTCGTTTAATATTCAGTTTCTCTAGAACTGGGGTGCCCAAAATTTTTCTTATGAAGGGCCAAAATCCAAGCTTGATTGAGAGCTGTGGGCCGAAAGTAAACATCGCAAACTGTATTACATTAAGGTTGCCAATGGTAATTTCCTAATTTATTTCATAAAAAAATTACTTCAACCATAATTACTAATGCATTAAAATTTTTGATAATGTATATAATTTAATGAACCTATTACAATAAAACCATACAAAAAATACCACTTCTAAAACAATGGAGTTCAATGCAGAATACACTAGTCATGCTGAACCAGCCTTTGCCTTGGTTTGGACGCTGATGTCTTCTGATTTGTCCCCTATTCGATGTGACTATGTACATTTAAAAAAAAAAAAAAAAATATATATATATATATATATATATATATATATATATATATATATATATAATTAGTTTAACAATAAAACCAACAAAATGTTTGTAGAAATGAGAATCTCTGTTAAAGGCATTTCCCAACTCGTCCCAATCGTTTTCCCTCTGGCGGGCCAAATCAAAGGATACAAAGGGACTTTGGCCCGCGAGCCCTAGTTTGGGCATCTGCTTTAGGAACTGCGTCACAATATGGTAAAAATAATGGTCGCAACTTCCAGTTCATGGGGACTTTAATCACCCACTTCAATGAATTATTCAATGACTCACTTGTTACGCACAAATGTAGGCTACTTGTTAGCTACCTTGTACTTTCCTAACCTTTGCTGGTCATTCATAAAAAAAATAAAATAAAAATACACATAGTTTCATAGAAGAACAAAAATGTCCATTTCAAAAGGGGGAAAGAAAAACTATTTCCTCAGCTTCTGCTAATATTTTGAACCATTAATCTTTAGTTGGTGGGTCTTCTTTATACCATTTGCAGATTATAGCTTTCTTACTTGTTGCTAGAAATATCGTAAATAGATAAATATCCTCTTTTTCAAGTTTAATAGGAATATCTCCCTTATAAAGTACCTAGAATGATCTAGGACTATAAGGATCAAAAATGTCATTGATAGCGGAGTGTACAGTTATAAAGTGTATAGCTATTTCTTATACACTCTTATACACTTTCTTATACACTATAGCTAACACAGACAAAATTATCATATAAATTTAAATGAAAATGTTCCAATCTATGAATGAATATGAATGCTGTTAACCTACTCAAAAGATCACTGTCACTGGAATGAATCAAAATCCTTCTGATTAATTCAATCAGCATTTTAACCAATCAAGAAACACTGTGGTCAGTTTCTACACATTTAACCACAAAAACTATTTGATACAAATCAAAGTTCACACTTTTTTTAACACTGCGCCCACAAAACTAAATGCACTTATGCCAAAACACACAGTAGACATAAGTGACACAGTGACATTTCTATTTAAGCCTTTGCCCTATGGCATAAAAGACTTGTGCACATATAAGAGATGACGTTAATGATAGGGAGAGGAATCACCTTTCACCTCATCTAATGCACCTCTTAGTTTTCTCAAATTCTGCTTTTAAATGAACTATTTACCAAGCAGGAAAGAGCACATTCCTCTTTGCATTCTCATTACTCTTGTAGAATTCACTAGAATATAAGGGATTATATTAATGGTTTTACTCATATTCTATCCTTGACAGAAAGCAGAACAGAAATGAAGCATCAAATTCAACATTTCTTGATTTTCTATGTCAGTTTTTTAAGAATTAAATGTAAAGCTTAGACTTACTAGCTGAAAGAGGGCAACACGGTGGCTCAGTGGTTAGCACTGTCGCCTCACAGCAAGAAGGTCGTTGGTTTAAGTCCCGGCTGGGTCAGTTGGCGTATCTGTGTGGAGTTTTCATGTTTTCCCCGTGTTGGCGTGGGTTTCCTCTAGTGGCAGGCAAAGCGAGGCTTCATGAAACATGCAAATGTGTCGAAGCTCATTACCCACTAGAAGCTCTACAGTGACTTCTAGTGGGTCAATTATGTGTTGTTCTGGAACAGCTTCAGCAAAGCAATGGTTAAGCAAATTGAGGTATTAAACCCCATGTTGTAGAGTTGAGGTTTCAAGTGATTTAGTGAAGCAGTGAGAGTTCCAGACTGACATGCAGGGAAAATGGGTTCAATTCCAAAGTGATCCAGCTGTAGATGTTAGCTTTTAAATGCTCTGTTCTTGTAACATGTTTTGTTTTAAGATTGGTCTGACATCCAAATGAACACTTGTGATAAATATGTCTGGTTTTGGTAAAAAAAAAAAAGTTACATTATTAAAATACAGCAAGTCATAATTTCAGAGTATTTGTACATGTTGTAATTCGAACTCGGGTCATTTGCAGTACAGTTACTCTGTGCACACACGGTCCACTAGGCTACATGAGTTTTTTTTCGACCCTGTCAGTCAAACGCAGATTCGCCAGGTCTTGAAATGCTTCTGAAATGATCGATGTATTAAATCGCTTTAGTCACGTGACCTGGGTGCATCGGATCATACTTTGGTGCAGTGTTTCGAAACACTTGTGCTTCGGGATCTCGACACTTTGTCGAAACGTCAGTTTCACGTCAGCCATCCCTAGTTTCCTCCGGCTGCTCCAGTTTCCCCCCACAGTCCAAAGACATGTGCTACAGGTGAAATGGATGAACTAAAATTAATTGGCCGTAGTGTGTGTGAATGAGTGTGCATGGATGTTTCCCAGTACTGGGTTGCAGCTGGAAGTGCATTTACTGTGTAAAACATATGCTGTATAAGTTGGCAGTTCATTCCGCTGTGGTGACCTCTGATTAATAAAGGGACTAACCTGAAGGAAAATGAATGAATAAACTGGCTAAAAGATCCAGTCACACTGGTTCTTGAGTCTGAATGATCTACATTTAAGATGTTTTTAGTCATTTTTTGGTGTGTCATGGTCACTACGAACAGTAACATCAATCTACATTTGCATCATTCAGTATAGATAAACCATGGTTTACAGCAAAACTCAATAACTTTGTCATGCTAAAGAGGATGCTTATAGTAGTGCGAATATAATCCTATACCACAATGGCAGGAACATGCTAATGAAGGAGATAAGAGTGGCTACATTGGCAAGCTGAAAAACTGCTTTCTGTCAGCAACATGTGTCACAATAATGGTAGTTTTCATAGTTACTACAACTATTGCCAAAGTGGGAGTGCACAAAAAAAAACAGTCCAACAGGCAATATGCAAATCTCAGTGTGGGTGTGATACCAAACAAGATTATGAATTAGAAAATCAAAGTAGGCGTACGATAAGTCACAAAACAACAAAATATTGATGATGTCCTCACCACAGCTGATGTTTCGAGGGTAGATGCTTCTGCCTACTTTGATTCGTTTTTTTTTATTTTTATAACTATTTTAGTTTTAAAACACAATTAAGGAGAACTAAATTAGCCTCAGAGCAGGGTCTAAACAACAACACAAATAGGAACAAATATGAAATGCTATGAATATTAAATGATCCAATGTCAGTCAGGACAGGCGTGAGGAACATCAAGTACAAGACCCAACATTTTTCATCAGTGATGAATCATCAGTCTTTTGCACTGGGTGGTTAGTTATAAGAACCACCAGTCCAGTCCTCTGACAACTAAAGTTCCCCTCTGTTCATTTTCATGGTTATATTTGCGCCGCCAAAACTAAAGTTGCCCACCACACCTTTTGTTTGCTTGCCCTCCCACTTTTTTGTAAGCAGCATAACGTGTTTGTTCATTTACTAGTGCTTCTGTCTCACAATAAGTGCTCGCATGAAAGTGATGTAGAGTGTGATGTAATATGAGGGAAAGGCCTTGACAAAAGCCTCACATAGAGAGTCACAAGAAACTCATTTGACCTGATGCTAATTCAAGTTAAAAAAAGTAATGCGTCTCAGCTGACCAATTGCGATCGGATCACTGTAAACGTATGTTGGACATTCAGCATGCCACAGGAGCTGCTGAAATAGTTCTACTCTGCTGATGTTGAATTTTGTAAGTGCTCATTTATTGTATAAATATATGTTTGGTTCAGTCTACAAATCAGACATCAGAGGACTATAATAGCTGCTCAGAGAAATACTGTGTCGGTCTTCTCAATCTGTAAAATCTGCAGAGTGAGAAAAAATGGGCAAAGAAAATCACTTTTTTGACCCTCACCTGGCCCACTTGCTTTTTGAACTGTTGATTTCTTGCTGATGCTACAGAATCAAAACAGATATAAGAACCACTTTGCCTTCAGGCTATATTTATTCTTAACTATTAAACTCTCATAGCTGTAAATCTGCATACATCATCGAATATATCAGATCTGTAAATGTCATTAAAAGTTGCATATTAAATCTATACATCTATTATTCATTTTTTATATATAT
>CAIGQZ010001313.1:5466217-5521561 GCA_903798205.1 Danio tinwini | reverse complement strand
TATATAAGGCTAATTAACAAAAACACTGGTATGCATGGCTAATTAATAGTTCACTAAGTGTTAAATGACTATCACAGGTGCTTTAAAATCTAATCTGTCTGAGAGATTTATCAACCAGCAACAGAAACAAAACAGCATCCCTTCCAGTGCATGAATTCATGCATTCATTTTTATTCACTTCAAGTGAACTATATTAGTGGACTAAAGTAGGGAACGGCGAATGAGTGTAGGGGGCGATTTCTATACAGCATTGGTTTTGAACAAGCCTAAAGAAGTGTTAAATTAGGGTTGGAACTAAACTGTGCATAGCTGCAGCCTTCCAGGAACTAACATGTCTACATGTACACAGGTATTTGTATAAAAAGAGTTTTCCCCGTTTACATTTTTTTTTTTTACCTCCGCCCACATGACAATGCAAAACTGCACTGTGATGCATGTTATGAGAGCGGCAAACCAACAGGGTATATAATAATGACACTTTTATGCTGGGTACAAACCAAACAGGGAATTAAGTATTGGTGTACAATTGCAAATTGTATACAAATCAATGCAAACACGAGAACATAAATAGATTACCATCCTGCATGCACAAAATTTGCAATGCATTTGCCGCAAACATGCAGAATTCCGCATTTGGTCAATGCTGACCAATCAGAATGGAGGAAACAGCGCACATGCTGACGTCATGAGGCGAAAACTGTGGTTATAGTGTCCACACGACCACACTGTACCCAGGGTTCATACACATTTTTACTACTAAAATTCTATGAGTTTTTCAAGGCTTAAGTAAATTTTCATGACCTAATGTTTCATGTAATGTCTACGTATACGGGGCAAATAATAAGAAATACGATGCATGTTCAAAGTTATTACAGCATATCATAAAACATGCTACAATCTATTTACTTTAAATTAGTCTTATGTATGTAAAATTTATTTAGATAATGTTCGCACTAATAATGTGAAAGCATGAGTTTGACCATGGACAGAAAAAAAGTAAAGACAACTAACCTATGTTTAAGTATACAGACATTTGTTAAACTAATTTCCATGACTTTTCCAAAACTTTGTGGGTTTTTCCAAAACTTTTCCAGGCCTGGAAAATGCCATGTCAAAATTAGGGTTGGGCGATGTTGACTAATTTGGCATCGTACGATGTCTAATGTTAAGCATCGCGATGGACGATGGCATCGTTGTCGCAGGCGGGGGTGGTTGTTGTTAAATATCAATTAATTCATAACAAATTAATAATTTGTAGCCTACCATTTTCACTACCTGACCCATATGGTCTTTGCTTTACCCATAACCAAACCATAAATAAAGTTACACACAAATTACCACCTGTCAATCACTTTTTTCCGTGGGACTTTGGCATGAATAGGCGGAGTGATCTGTGTTGTTATAATGGCTTTTTCCCACAGCTGGTGGAGGTGATGAGAGTTCGTTTGGAGTTCACTGTAATTTGTATTGTAATTTGATGATAACTTCCTTATTTTATTATTATTATGAGGAAATACTAACAAGTAAAGATGCTAGGGCTCGACTGCTTTGGTCGCATATGCACTCGAAATTTTATGCAACCTAATAATTTATTTGGAAGCATTTGTGCTAGTTCCTAAATTGTTGCAGTGCGACCTGTTTTCACTGCAAAATCCTCACCGCGTATGCAAATTTAGGAGACATTTATGAAGAATGCATCTTTGCACCTAAAAACGCCAAACGCAGCACTCAGGAACAGATTAAAACAGTTGTTATGTGAACTTGCTGAAGTAAAAAAGCATGCAATGCTTGCCCCGCCTTTGTGCTCTTCTTATTGGCCCACTGTTCTAGAACTGAATGCGAATGGTTAGGTTAATATCAGCTGTCAATAACTCAGTCAATGCCTTCTGCCTTCAGATGACAGGAGTAAGGAGTTACAACCGCGAAAATGTGAAGCGCTGAAGATGAGAGAATGAAAATAACACTGACAGATTTTGTTTTAGAAACCAACTAAAGTTACTAATAAAGGCACATCTTTTAAGTGATCATGTGCTGAATGTTAATCCACCATTTACACTTTTCCTAAAGTGGATAAAAGACTTCCAGTGGCTTTAAGTCCGCTATGAAATTAACTA
Organism: Danio tinwini; assembly: GCA_903798205.1. NCBI lineage: Eukaryota > Metazoa > Chordata > Actinopteri > Cypriniformes > Danionidae > Danio > Danio tinwini. Next base: position 5,519,447 of record CAIGQZ010001313.1, on the reverse strand, counting down.
AAGCCATTTACTGTAAAGTCTGTAAGACGGGGTTTGCAAGTAACAGCGTTTGCCACGGAATACACATTTTAAGCACGAAAGGTACTGTATAATCCTTTATTTAATCCTCACGATGCTGTCAGCCATGCAAGCGGCAGCTATATGTTAAATGTAACAGCTCATGAAAAGACTGTTACTGCTATTAAGATGACATGCAAATAATAAGTTATATAAATAAATAAATGTGGGGTGGGGCGATGGATCGCGATGCTGGCTCAGCATCATGAAGTTTATCGGCCATCGGCGATGGCATCGTCTATCTGCCCAACCCTAGTTAAAATTCCAAGACTTTTCCAGGTTTTTTATGACCGTATGAACCCTGTGTACCCAGAGTTTTTGCAAATCTTTCCCCTGGCTGGAGTTTCCAGAAGGTGTCGGTTTCAGTCACCTGGCACTGCGTTCACATTTGAACAAACAGCCAAACCACAGAAAAAAACATATAATATCACGTGATCACATGTTCAGCACTCGTAATCATGGAAATCATGCTTTAGGTTCAGACCTCGAAAGCAAAGTTGTATCCCTGGATCATGGCCTCTCTGTAATACTGCTGAAGCGTGGCCTTCTCCGCCTCCTCCACTTCAGCCTCGAACTCGGACGTGAACATGTACTCCACACGATCAATTGCATCATTGATCTTAATGCACAGTTGGAGAGCTTCATTCTGAAAGGATAAAAAAAAAAAAACATTCAACACAGCAACACAAACCAAATCTGCTTTGCAAACATCCGATGTGCTGATGCACTGCTATGGTTTTATATATAAACACACAACAATATAACTCAAGCCCTGGACCAAAACGTCTCTGCACTTATTGAACCTGGGATTTCCATGTGTATTTGCAATGTCTGAGAAGATTCAAGTAAATATGTTTCCTGCATCAGCGTGAAGTGACACAGAGTGAAACCCCGGCCTGATGTGATATGAAAGTGGGTCTCCAAAACAAGTACACATGTTGGCTGACAACTGGACCACAGAGTATTTTTGGTTCTCCTTGTTTGATCCGGTTTGCATCACCTTGAGTTGCTCCAAGGCGCAGACAATGAGCGGCTGGCTGGAAGTCTGCTCTCGGCTGAGGGAGAGAAGCTCCTCCATGGACTGCTGGAAAGCTTTGCGTTGGGTCACCAGATGAGCCGACTGCATCACTACCAGCAACAGATTGTCCACCTGTTAATCATTATAGGACATTTTAGAAGCTGAACTGAGCGGTGCAGGAAAATAATCAACATCAATGTTTGTAAAGCACATATGCAAAAAAACTTTTAGAAATATTAGATCTGGGGAGAAAAGGCTTAAAAATGACTACATAATAAATTATATATAATTTCTTACTGTTTAGAATTAAAAGAAACATAAAAAAAATAATAAATGGACTGAACTATTTTTCTGCTGTTCCATATTTTGGGGTTAAATTAATAAATAAGTACATTTTGAAATGAATAAATATTTACAAATAGGTAATATATTATAATATAGTATAATATAATATATATTTTTCTTTATTATCCAAATACAGAATATTACAAATGAAGTAATTATAAAATAACACGTAAGTTTTTAATATATTCAGGTATAAGCAGTATTTATGATACATGTATTTAAAATACTTATTTCAAATACAAAATAGTATTTTGTAATTTGTATTTTATGGAGTTTGTGAAAATTGGTTAATATTTTGTATCAAAATACTTTGGTGTGTTGAATTTTTGTATTTTTAAAATACTGTAAAATACTTAAATATAAAAAGTCTACATGATGATATCATAAAAATGCGGCCTCAGATTGGTGCTTTCTCAGTTATTTGCCTAGGCTTGAGATCAGAACAGAAAATTGATTAAGAAGATGGTCAATGCTTGGAGAATGGATGGAAATTATGCAACACACACAAAAAAAATAACATACAAATGGCAACAAAGGTCAACAATCGTTGAAAATAGTATACTGGACAATGCTAAGACCAGTAATATATAATGACAAAATAGCATCCAATTTGGCATCAGCATCTTTGCTTAAGAAATGAGATGGAATAAAATCTTACTCCTTAAGAACAGGATGTGGAGCCTTTAGCACATAATCATTCTCAGTGCTGCAGGTGGAAATGCAGAGAAATTTAAAACACTAAAGATGATGGACTGGTGTTCACTAAGGAGCAAACTAGGACTCTTCCAGTTAAAGAAGAACTGAAAAACTCTTGGTAGAATGAGTAAACTGTACAAAAAATAGTAGTTTAGGATAGATTGCTGATGTGATGCCAACAAAATTCAAATAAGTCATACAATTGCAATTCCTATACTTCATTGGCTGTTTCAAATGCCAGTAGATGATCTGCAGATGTGGTGTACAGCTAATGAAGAGATGTCAAAGTGGCACAATACAGTATATGAGACTCAAATATTTAATAATACTCCAGTCTATACAGACTGGTCAAAAACTCCAGACTCCCATTACATGGCAGCAGCAGTATGTATATGATGGATGAATTTTATTTGCAAAAACTCCATTAACAATAGCAAAAAACATGATTTAGGGAAATTACTAAAACTGGAAATTTTAGTAGTTTTCAGAAATCACATTTTTACATTATGTATTAAAGATTTCAATTGCAAAAAAAAATCTAAATTTAATGAGCAAAAAACTAAATTAACCTCTTCATATCACCCTTTTAAAATATAAGACTATTAAGAGATTGTTGCAGTTTCACTGGCCACACAACAGATGGAAACAAAATGAAGAGATATAGTACAATATTCCAACCCATTATCTGCATTACATGTTTTTACAGTGATTAAAGAGATCATCTTCAAGGACATTCTATAATTTTTTTTTACATTATTTACACTAAAATAAAAGAAAAAGTCAGTTTAATGGTGAAGGGACTGATCAAACATGCCTATTGATTTACGGTTTGCGAAGAAATATCATGATCCCTTGTAAAAGTATTTTGTAGTATTTTCAAAAAACAAAATACAGTATTTTATTTTGATACATTTGTGGCTGCTGCATTTTGTAGTTTCTTTTGATACACGTAAAACTGAGGTATTTTGTATTTTATTTTAAAATGCATTTTAATGCATTTTTGCCTATCTCTAAATATATTGATATTTAACATACTTTTCCCAAAGAATGCATAATACAGTAAAAAACTATACAGAATACAATTATTAGCTTTGTTACTCTAACCTTGTTACTAAAATGCAATTTTAAATGAATATTCACAAATATATAATATAATTAATTTTTTCTCCAAATACAGAGCACAAATAATTTAATTAAGAAGTTATAATATAGTAAACAAAAACACAATACAATTATTAGAACCTTTTTAGTTTGTTAAGTAAAAAAAATACAACTTTAAATGAATAAATATTTACAAACATATAGTATAATAGGGCTGGGCGATTAATTAAAATTCAGAACTATTAGACATATAGATAGACAATAAAGATTCAAGACATTCAGAACCTATAATCAATCAAAAATTTTCAGGTACATTTTTTTCAATTACTTTCCCTACTGCGTGTAGAGTCACGTGACCCTGCTCTGTTAAGGCTGATTTAAACTTCTGTGTTGAATGCATGGGTGTGGTCCGGCACAGCCTTTGCATGGTTGCATACCCGCACACCTCTCGAAAAATGCAACTACACGTCACACTACACTGAAGATGATTGGAAGCTGCACCAGAGATGCATTGAGACGGCATATTTTTCATTATAATAAAATGAGTATTTACATTAAAATATTTGTTTATAGAAGACTTATAGAAATGCACTGTTTAAAATATTATTTGCAGGATATGCAAGAGTTATTTTATTTAGAAGAGATACTGCTTATTTTCTAATTTTAATATGAAAAACATTCAAAATAATTTATTTTGTTTCCAAAAGTGCAAGTTATTTATTTTCACTTTTTTATAAGACAAAAAGTGACTGTTAGTTTCAGGCAGTTTGTGTTTTAATTACATTTGTTCAACGATGACGGTTAATTAATAATCATAGATAGTAGAGAGTGTGTGTTTCCTTCAGTTATTTTTAAATCAAATAATGCTCCCTTCATTAAAATCTCTCACGTGTAATAGGTAAGCATATTAACTGTACAAAACCTGTCAGTGAACTATGAGGGCAAAAAATAAATAAATAAATAAATATTCAATTAATCGAGATTTTGATTTTGAAGCCATATCATATGATATGAAATTGGTAGCAGAGGATGGTTAGCAATTATGGAGTCCTGCCAACCTTCGATGAAGGGAAGCCGTACGAACGGTGGAAGAATGAAGACGGAATATATACTAGAGTTATGGAACTTGAATAAGTAAAGAAGCGCTCGCTGTTGCATTGGCACTGTCAGGGAGATCGAGATGGACGGCGATGAAAATACCGGTTGATGATTTGAATAAGGACACTGGCATGTCAACTTTACTAGCAAAACTTAATGATTTGTTTCTCAAGGAAGATAAGGTTCGGACTTAAGAAACGTATACAAGCATTGACTGTATTGTGAAAGATAGTAATGTTTCCATGACGGACTATATAATCGATTTATCAATTAATCGATCAACGCTACTCGTGGATGCGCAAATATAAAATGGAATTTCCTGATGCAGTCTTAGCTTTTAAGTTTCTGGATACAGCTTGCTTGGATGTTAAAGAAGGCTTTAACAGTATGTGAAGATCTGATTTTTGCATCAGTGAAGTCGGCACTACAGAGAATTTTCACCGGATTGATAAACAAAAAAAATTTAATTATATATGTTTATAGACAAACAGAACATATTAAATATAGCATTATGTATGAGCATCTGATAGCACTGGATAGCAGGCAAACTGAGAGAGTCATACACCCAACTTTGTACCTTCATGGCCCTTAATGTGTCCACCGTCTCCATCTGCGGCACCAGTTTGAGCACTGTGCCTTCCCATTCAGCCCAGGCTCCATCAGCGTTCGAGTCCCCGACCCCATGTTTGCTCATCAGCAGGTAGCCCTCGTTTTCTGGGATCTCATCTGGGTCTTTAGAGCAGTCCTTTCCAGCCGCTGCATTTAATAGCTGCAAGATGACCAGCCGCTGCTCCATCAGATCACACGGGACAAACACTTGCAGCTCCTCCAGGCCTGGGATCTGGACCTAAGAAAAAGAACAAACACAAGTTATTTACCATATATACAGCTGAAGTCAAAATTATCACCCTGCTGTGAATTTTTATTTCTTCTTTAAATATTTCCCAAATTGTTTAACAGAGCAAAGGACTTTTCACAGTTTTTCATATAATATTTTTTCTTCTGGAGAAAGTCTTATTTGTTTTATCTCACCTAGAATAAAAGCAGTTTGAAATTTTCTTATTCAAAAAAATGATTTTTAATTTTTTTATTTTAAGGTCAATAATATTAACTCCATTAAGCAATATATATTTGATTGTTAAGCCTTTGAATTGCACTTTAAGCTGAATACTAGCATCTTGAAAAATATCTAGTGAAATATTATGCACTGTCATCATCAACTAGAAATGAGTTATTAAAACTATGATGTTTAGAAATGTGTTAAAAAAATCTTTTAGTAAAAAGAAATTGGACAAAAAATATTCAGGGAGGCTAATAATTCAGGAGGGCTAATTATTTTGACTTCAACTGTACATAACAGGCTTTTGATTAAGAGCGGTTTCACATATGTGGTTCGGTTCACTTGGTCCGGACCAAGGGCAACAAATGATACATTGTAGCATTTTTCTGCCGTTTTTGGGTCTTTCACACCACACTGATTGCTTTGGTCCGAACCAGCTGAAAAGAACTAAAATGCAGTCATGTGACAAAATCCATATCACTCATTGGCCAGATGTTATTGAACGCATTGCTTTTTGATTAGTCAGAATTAACGTGCGGGAAAATGCCAATGGAACTCCTGCAAGCAAACAAATCGGCAGACACAAAATGTTGCTTTTTACTATGGAGGGACGTCACGTTAGACAAACTATACATTTCAGGAATGAAGCGCGGCTGCGGCTGGAAAACAATGTTTTAATACATTGCAAACGGCAAAGGAGCATTGCAAGTCACTTCAGGAGGAGGCGTTAATTAATTTTGCTAAACTGTGACATGGTCACCTTCCGGAAATATTACCAACAATCCATCAGGTAATGTTTTTTTTCTCTCTCTCTCTGTTTAAAATTGATGGTAAAGCGCTGTCAACAAATATTTTTACTCCACACCCCATAAAGGCTGATTTATACTTCTGCGTCAAGCGCATGCTCCGGCACAGCCTTCGCGTGGTCACAGGCCGCTCACCGTGGCGTCACGCGCAGCTCTCAAAAAATGTAACTACACGTCACAAAGCTCTTTGATTGGTCGGCTTGGTATCGCTGATGAGTGTGGGCGGGGGTGAGAGCCGTGCAAGCCTGATAGAGCGAGTGTTTACAAGTGTGGAGTCCCGTTAGGAGCTCTAGATGGAAACTTTTGTTTTGTGTTTACCTTATGATTAAAGTTGCTGCATGTCTGCCAGTTCCCGCCTCAAAATGAGCGAGTTTGAGCCACTTGTATATTAAGGTAGCGTTCAGAAAAAACAAAACACCAGCAAAGAAACTCGACACAGAGGAACATAAAAACCTACTGCCAGCTACTGTTACGGAAGTGTTATTGCAGGTTAACACAAACAGCGCGCAGAAGTATAAATGCACAGCAACACGCAAGGCATGCGTCGTGGGTCACGCCGTTCACTAAACGCAGAAGTATAAGCCATGCTTAAGACCACCTCTTCAAGGAGGTCTCGGTACGCTTTTTTGGTCCGTTTTTGGTGCACACTCCATTGCGATTGCTACATTCACACCGGCCCAAATGATCCGCAACAAGTGGAAAAACAAACTCTAGTGTGATTCAACTGAACTTAATAACGCAGGTGTGAAAACACCCTAAATGTAGAGGAAAGTCTAATTACTTTAACGTAATTCTTGTTCTTCAGTGCTTTGAGGAGAGAAGGAACTCCACTGGTCAAGCTGAATTCTGCAGCAATCTCTAGATCCTAGTGGGAATAAAGCAAAGTGTTAAAAAAATAAATATAGACATTATTAGTTTGCAATTTACCACAGCCAAAATAAATGATGCCAGCAAGAAAACAGTACAATTTTGGTCAAATATGAAAGAGACTGTATCAGACATGTTTCAATCCTGATTTTGTACCTATTATTGCACTATTTTTGTTTTTTATTATAATTATACTTTCCATTGAGTGGATATTGGGCTTTGTTGTATATAGTTCTAAATCTAAAATGTTCAACAAATAAAGAATATGAATAAAAACAATGAAGTGCAAAGACAGATGAAAACGGGTTATGAACTCACCTTACGCAGCATCTTGGCAAAGCCGAGCGCTTTAGACGCTCTTTCTCTGGCTTCATGGAAGAGCTCTTTAAGCGAACGACTCGTCTCAATCACTGAACGCCTGCAGGAAAAAAATTAGCACATAAACATTTCCAAATACTATTCAGAACAGCATTTATTTTATTACAATTAGCACTAGGAATATATTCATCACAACCAAAATACACACATGCATGCATATATTTGAAAAAAAGTTTATTTATATTTAGATATAAAATATATATGTATTTGGTACAAATTATATTTAGATATAAATATCCATGTAACAAAAATTGTTTGTATAGTTTTGTTTCTATGTGTGTACCGCATATACATATGTGTGTCTATTAAATATTTATGTCAAAACAAACTTTTATTTTGGATTCGATTAATGGTGATTAATTTATGCCCAGCACTAGTTATATTATACATTATGTACAAAAATTCAGGATCATTACTCTAGTCTTCAGTGTCATTTGATTCTTCAGAAATCATTCTGATATGATGATTTGCTGAATTTTGTGTTTTGAATTTTAGCTAAATCTGTGGCACTTTTCTAGGATTTATTGATTATCATAGATTAAATCTCAAAAGAACAGCAATAATTTATTCAGCATCTACCATTCACGTTTAATAAATTAAGGATCCTTGATTAATCAAATTAATTTCTTTTAAAAAACTGAAATCACACCTTTGGATAGTGCATATATCTTTATCTACCACTCCTATATCCACACACTAGACAAGTCACTTGATAGGGAAACTTTTTTTTTGGTGGAGATATTAAAAGTTGCATTTAAAAGGTGTGATATTCGGCAAGAACAACAATACTACTGCTTCTCCCTATAACTCAGAATGCTTTAAACATTCCACATGAGAAGCATTTTAGTTGTAATTAGCCAGATAAATGCTGAACAGCCTTTGATCATTCTAGCACAATGTGTTTTGGTACAAATGATTCCTAATTAAGTGTTCTCTCAGACACACCTGATTTCATCTGAAGCGGTGCTCTCTTCTGCACACTCCCAGAACTCATTGCCGCTCTTCTGAAGGCCAGCATCCAGAAACTCTCCAGTGGATTTTAGCAGCATGCCAGCAATGTCACTGGAAAACACATGCAATTTAATTACCCCTTTATAGAGCACTCATTTAAATACTACAATATTAAATATTATAATATTTAACTTGTCTATCTATCCATCAATGCCAATATATATCTGTCAATCTACCCATCATCCATCCATCCCAATATCTACCTACCTACCTACCTACCTACCTATCCATTCATCCATCCATCCATCAACCAACATCTATCCATCCTTTAATGCCAATATCTATCCCATCTATCCATCCAACCATCAATGCCAATATAGATCCATCCATCCATCCATGCCAATATCTATACATCTGTCAATATCTATCCATCAATGCCAATACCTATCCATCCATCAATGCCAATATCCGTCCACACACCCATCTATCCATCCATCAATGCCAATATCCATCCACCCACCCATCTATCCATCCATCCATGCCAATATCTACCCATCTTCCCAATATCTATGCTAATATCTATCGACCTATTCCACCTTTTCATCCATTAATCTCAGATCTATCTGTCTGTCTGTCTCAATATCTATTCATCCATTCATCCATCCATCCATCAATGCCAATATCTATCTATCTATCCATCTATCTATCCATCCATCCATCCATGCCAATATCTATCCATCCATCCATCCATCCATCCATCCATCCATCTATCTATCTATCCCAATATCTATCTCAATATCTTTATATGCCATTATCTATCTATCCACCAAGTAATCAATGCCAATGAAGTTACCATATGCGGTTCTTCAGTTGATAAAATATAACATAGAAAGTACCTTAAACCATCCTGTCAAATTCCCAAAATTGCCCAAATACCCATAGATACACAATAGACTAAAAAATGGGCTTTTACAAGAATGTTTGGGCAGCAAACTTGTGAAGTTTCTCCTCAATAGGTAAGCTAAAAGTGTTCATACATTATAGCTACTTACTGTCAAGACCCATTTGAAATAGTGAATTATTCCAAAGACAAAAATAATCTTGAGCATACTTATCTTTATGTGAAGAGTATGGTGACTCTAAACAGGTTGTTTTTGTTTTGTTTTTGAAAATGTGATTTATGTCTGTAATTCCTCTAGTAGAACAAAAAACCAAATACTTCTACATTTATTTGTCATTTGTATTTTATACAGCAAGCGCACAGATTAAAAAAACCAACCAGAAGAGCTTTCCGGACTGGGCTTCTCCGCCGCGGATGTATGGAGTGATGACTTTGGTAAAGTTCCATTCCTCCTCCAGCAGGTTCTTCAGGCTGTGGGACGCTTGAGGAAGCTGCTGTAACATCTGGATCCAGCTGCGCATGTAGTCAAAGTACACCTGCGTGAACACACACCGAATATTTACTGTCTGTCTATTCAGACCACTGCTGTTCTTAGGGGAGAAATACCGGCAAAATTTATACACTGTTAAAAATTAAGACCTGTTTAAAATGATTTATGACCTACAACACATTATTTCTGGGAATTTAAGACTTTTTAGGCCTAAAACTATTATTATTATTTTTAATTTAAGACTTTTTAAGACACAGCGGACACCCTGTTTATAACAGAATATATACAAGAATCAGAGAGTGAAATTCTATACCATTGAAGACCTTTTTTATAACTCTTTCCATACATTTTAAGACCTCATAACCACTTTGGGTTTTAACTGGAAATACTGGCGAGATTTTAAGATACAGTTTATTTACTAAATATTAATGTAAGAAACTAATTCAAAACTACATTATTCATATACTGAATACAAATCTATTAAACCTAGCTAATTCAGCAGCCTGGCTCCTAGAACTTCAGAAATGAGGGTGTTGCCTTGGTTACTGCAGTAAACAAAGCAACATGATGTCAAATCTAGTAGTAGGATTTTTTTGATTTCATAAACTACACAGCATCCTGATATTCGCAGATTTAATTCAGGCTAACTTTAGCATACAACCATACATAGCATAAACGAAAATGATATAACATTTAATACCTTGCAAAATAGCATTTAAGTTGTTTTAATACTTTTTAAGGTTCTTCAATTTCTCTACATTGATTTATCAACTTTTAATACTTTAAGACCCCACGGACACCCTGTATATATAAGCTACTGGTTCACTGAATGACAGTTTATGTGTCGCCTGCTCTAAAAGGTAAAAAATCATCTTTTGCTCAGAAAATAATCAATTAAACAAGACACAATCTAATAAATAAAAAAATAAAAAAAAACTTTTAAAGCCATATTACACATGTATGGTTTAGATGCATGAAAAACTCTTCCAAAACACTGATCACCTTCATGTTATATGAACCAGATTACAACAGATGATCTCACCTCCAGCATTTTATGGAGATCCTCCTCGAACTCGTCGATGTTGGCATTGGTCTGCAGACCCTGATGGTCAGTGACGACGCCACGCAGCATGAACTGGTAGTACTGTTTCATCAGGAGCCCTCCTTTAAGAACCTCTTTACACTCACGAACCAACTACAACACACACAAACCAGCCATCTCAATAACGTAGGGAATAATTTAAAAGGACATGCTGATTATACATGATTCAAGTGCACTAATGAAGGGCAAAATTAAAGTCCCTGTGAATTGGAAATTCCTGAGACTTTTTCAGTATGTTGATGTACTTTTAATTGAAAAGAAATATTGAGTAGGGTGCGGGGCTTTATCTTATTGCGCTGGTAGCAAATTAACAGTAAAAGGGGCATGGTTACGAATATTTAGACTAAAGCTGTCAAACTGACGTCAACAGACACACTTCAAATGTGGAAACAAATATTACAACTTAGACTAAAGATTACAAAATATTACTGCAAACAATCAACTTGCCCAGATTTATTGTTTACCTAAAGAATAACAATGTGAGCTAGCAAAATAAACATTGAACACTAACCCATTTCACATTAACTTTAAAATTAAATGGTTTTGTAGTAGGGTTGTCACGATACTGGAATTTGGTACCTATCGGTACTGAAATTTTAAAAATGTCCATTTCCCACTAACATTTGAGCGCTGTTGTGCGCGTTTTTAAACAGCGCTGATTTACCATTGTGTTCACATGTTCAACAGAAATGACTGTAATTGGCCGTGAAGGTCATCAGTTCACCGAACTCACCGCTGTGTAACAACAGATGCAGGGTTTTATGGGTTTTTTTTAATGGTGCGTTTTAAAGCCGCGATTCATCAGCGGATCGCTCATATGTCAGCTTATAGACAAAGCAGCTGATTGACGATTTTGTTTTAGAAAGCACCTAAAGTTACTAATAATGGCACATCTTATTAGTCATCATGTACTGAATGTAATCCACCACTTACACTTTTCCAAGAGTGGATAAAAGACTTGAAATGGCAAATATATTACATGTGTAAACATAATAGCAGCAATGCACACTTGCTAAACAACTCGATGGGTTGTTTTAATGTAATATGATTATCTGTTATTATCAACGCGTTGCCTATAATGTGGTGATGTAAGATTGTATTCAGTCTGATCAGCATATTTATATTGATTATAACTAGCTCCGCACATACACATGTAACACTAGTGATCTGACAAAGCCTTTACAGCAGCAGGAGAGACGTGTCCCAGTCACTGAATCCAGCATAGGATTTCTTAACCGTCTGCCACATTCTGTCTTTATATTATGCACTGTGATAGTCATAAAGTCATCTGTGCTCAATCTAACTCTGCTTTGTGTGTATGCGCGTAACGCGTCACACATCGCCTGCAGGTTTCAAACTCACAGCGGTGATCATAAACCTTTCATTGATCGTTTTTCCCGCAATTGACAGCAAGACCGAACATAGAATTGTTGTCTGATTGACAAGCAGCACCTACATGTGTTAAAAAGAATCTAAAACGCCAACTGGGATGAATTTATGCCGCATTTTTTTAAGTAATAATATCTATATTTAGTTTTTCGCTTGTAAGGTTGCTCTGAACGGTCAAAAACACCTCTCAAAACGTTTTTTTGGACATTACTTATTTGTACATATGCATATAAAACGTTTTATTGTTTGTTAATTAAATGCCATTTTGTTATTTAAAATGTTATTTTTATGCAACAGTCAAGTTGCATGTTAATTTGCTATGCGAAGAGAAGGAAATAATTTATTTTTGGCATGCTGATGTAAGTAAAATCATGAATATAGGTCTATATAATCACCTTGCAATTTTGAAATTATTACTTTTTTTGCTTTGAGTCGGCTATTCTAAGATCTGTTCAAACTTTAATGAAGTTTTAAAAATAAAATCAGTTGTTATAATTCAACTATTTATATTTATCAGCCTATTTATTTTGGTTATCGGCATACAAATCGAAAGAGTTATCGGTTGTCAATATTGGCCCAAGAATCCATATAGGTGCATCCCTTGTTGAAAATATTAGATTTTTACAGAATTGTATAAAGAACAGTCTAAAAGAACAGTATTTATTTAAATAGTCCTTAATTTTTATTTGATTTACTGTTTCCTTGCATGATAAAAGTACTGATCTCAAACTCATGATCATCAGTGTGTATACAACAAATGTTTGTGTGTATACAACAAATGTTTGTGTGTGCAAGTATTGACCTGTTTGATGCTGAGCAGGGACGGTTCACCAGCAGGCCTTTGCTCAAGGCGCAGTTTGAGGCACTCGTGAATAACATTTAGCAGCACACGGCAAAGCACCAGGAAAGCTGGTCGGAAAGAGGGCAGATCCATGTCCATCAGCTCCTGCCACGATACCCGTCCCGACTCTGCCTCCTCTTCTACTGGACCGGAAAAGTGACGAGAAAGCTCTGGAAGGTAGTCAGAGTGCTGCAAAGAATAACTCGGGACCGCTGGCAGCTAACAAAAACAATGAGAATATGGACATGGAAATTCAATACATCATTCTGGTTATTAACATATAACAGAAGAGAAGACAACTGGCTTTATGACTTATGTGACTAATATGACTTTCATTTTGCAGTGTTACACAGAACGTGAGTTTTCAAAGAGTCAATATATACTGTAAATAATATAAGTAATTAAATAGTTAAGCCATGTAATGTGAAATTACACAAAAAAAAAAAGTTGTCCACACAACCTGTCTAATGCCGTTGTATGACAACTAACTATGATGTCATAACTACACACTAATACATAGCACTCCTTTTCATATTCATAAGAGATATAGTGATGTTTGACTTCAGAGGAAACAGTTCCAGTTATGTGAAAGATCTTTTAGACTAGGGCTGTGTGCAATTAATCGGAATTGAATCGAAATTTGAAACGTTGCAATTAGCTAAATCGCAAGAGTCTGCGATATGAAATATATATATATATAATTCCACTGCCCAGAGCAAATGCGTGACTGCCGTCTATGTATGACAGTCTTATTAGCCAATGAAGTGTGCATCATTTCGTTCTGACCAATCAGAATTGCGCAACAGAACTATGCGGAACGGTCACAATAAAAACAAAAATAAAACAAACAGGAAATTGCAGACGAGTGGAATAATGGCGGCTGCCGCTATAGAAGCATTAATAGACTAATTAATATCAAAGAAAAACAGGACATCGGTAATATGAGAATATTTTGGTTTCAAAGTCACAGACACAAAAAAACATCTAATTTGTAAGAGCTGTCATAGAACTGTTGCCACAGCATGAGGACATACAACAACCAGCACCTAAAAAAGCACCATAGCCGACTATATTAGGAGTATCTTGCTAAAAAGTCAACTAAAAGTATTGCCCGTGACACTCAATCTAGTAGCAAGCAACAGCAAAGTACAATTTCAGAGTTGTTTCAGCCATGTTGGTTTGCTGAGTGTTCTGTATAAGTATTTTTTTTTATAATAAGCTACACTATCTCCCTAATTTAAGTTCAACTTGTTTACAGAAAGGTAAGGTCATTTTATTTTATGTTTACTGTTTGAGAGAAAAATGAGCATTTAATTTTTGAATATTTACAAATAAATTTAAATAAATGTTTAAGTTAATATCTTTTCAGTTCCTTTTTTAACTAACACTCACTGCATTTTAGCAGCAAGAAGCTACAATACAGATTATTGAGATGAAACTTGACTACAAAATTAAAATCACAAATCAAAATGAAATTGCAATATGTAAAAAAATAAAATAAAAAAAAATAAAAAAATGCAATTAGATATTTTCCCCAAATCACACAGCCCTACTTTAGATCCTACTCTGAAGAACACTTAACTAATTTAGAATCCCCAAAAATGTCCCTAATAACTAAAATCATTCCCAGTTCACAACAAGCAGGTACATAAATAGTTATAGGAACTATGAAAATGTTCCAGTAATGTGTACTGTGATTCCCTTTAGATCTTACTCTGAAGAACACTAATTTAGAATCCCCAAAAATGTCCCTTATAACTAAAAGCATTCCCAGTTCACAACAAGCAGCTACATAAATAATAGTTATAGGAACTATGAAAATGTTCCATTATTACTGAAGCCCCTCTGGTGTGAAGAATAACTACTGAATTATGATTTAAAGTAATCTAAAATTTACATAGAGCACATTTAAAAATCCCTTTAAAGTTGACAAGACTTACAAAAATGCATGCAAATCATCAATTTGATTATGGCATGAAATATTAATTTCAACCGGTTGTCAGATTTCCACTGGTTAATTGTGTCTACTGGCATATAGCCCAAACTTACAGTTAAATAGCGAATTTTGACCTTTATGGAACTTAATGGTTCATAAAGGTCAAAATTGCATGGAGGATCAACCAGTACAATTCCCCTTTTGTGCTTCAAAGAAAAAAAATTATACAGGTCTGAAACAAAATGAGGGTATGGCATTGATGAAATTATTCACATTTTGGGGAGAACTAATGCTTTAAATCTTTCCCTTCCATTGCCATGATGCCAAATGGGAACATATCCTCCAATATTCAACACATTTAGAAGCAAACTAATTTTCAGCCAACACACAGAAGCTCCTCAGTTGTTCTCTCACCTCTTGAGCTGGCATGTGACTCAACAGAGCAGTTCTGGCCCTCTGAAGAGAGCGGTCCATCAGCTTGTGCAGTCTGAGGATCAATTTACGCAGTCCCATCTGTTTAAGTGCCTTATCCACAAATGGCCTGTATATGGCAGTAGGACAGTAGCAGGTCTCGTTGTCCCTAGGGAGGAACTCCTCCTCTGACATAAGGCGTGAAAAATTTGGCGGGGAGCAGGCCGACTGCTCACAGTCACTGGTTGCCTCACTTAAAGTCCTTTCCTCCCCATCGTTTTCGGCAGTAAAGGTAGTGGTGGACTCGGTCTCATCCTCGTCCACCTCATCGTCCTCATTGCCTCGAGAGCAGCGAGGTGACGGGATCTCAAAGATGGGCCAGCCGATGCGGGAAAGGTCCCTGAGGCCCAGCACGGTGCCCATCACGCGCAGCTTCTGGTTCAGGTCCTGAGTGATGTTGAGCCATAAGCAGAGCGCCTGCACCCTGCCCTGGAAGTCTCGAGCTGCATACTTCTCATAGTCCTTCTGCAAGGTTTGCAGAGAAGGGTACAAAGCCTCCACCGACTCTAACAGCGACATGACCCGTTTTACCTGATCGAAAGCTACTCGCTGCCTTTGCAGGTGTTCGCGGCACTCCAGCCCTGAAGAAAAAGGAGCTGCGGCATCAATCTCCTGCCAGCATGTGCTAAAGCTAAATGGATCGTCCATGCAATTGGTTTCACCAGGACAGGAGTCGCTCTCCTCAACAGAGGCGCCACTCTCTGGTCCACACAGGCTACTGTAGTCCACTTTGAAGTGCAAAACCTCGCTGATGATGTCAGGTATGTGTTGTCGAGCAGTGAACAGGTACAGGTCCTGGTCATTAACACTACGGCGAGCATGCCAGGCCTGCAGCTCCAGCCAGATGACTTCGTTGTTCTGCTCCATAAAAGCGGTGTTCTCCAGGCCTCGCTGCTCCTTCTCCTTCTTCTTGGATGACATAGAGGTAAGTTTAAGCAGCAACCGCAGGGTCTCGAAGAACTTGAGGCGATCAGCAGGACAGTCTGTGCGCGAGGTCTGCCGATGGGGGCGAACGGGGATCATGCCCAGGCTCAGGTAGGGCTTGCGGGGATCCATGTTTCTGGAGCCGATGGTACTGGACTTGGAAACAGGATCCAGCATAAAGGCGCCCTCAAACTTCTTCTTGACGTCCCGCTCGTTGGAGCGCTGGTTGAAGCGCTGCTTCTTTTCCTGCTTGTAGCTGTGCTCTTCAGGAGGTTCGGCAGATCTGGCTCCCTCACGCTCACGTTGAGACAATGGGCTGGACGAACACAGCTTATCTGTTAGTGAAAGAGACAGAAGTCATTGACAGATAATCAAAAAAAAGCTGCCCAATATTGAAAAATCTGACATTGCAATACAGAGGTCCCTCGTTAATCGTGGGATTTACTAAAAATAGACCGCAATGGGTGAAATCCGCAAAGTAGACCGCTTTATTTTTTACAATTATTATGCACAGAAATTCTCCCTTCCTTTAGCATGTCCAGAATCCAACTGTTTGTGCGATGGTTAGCATCTTTCTCTGCTTTTTTGGGTGTAACAGTGGGTGCCTTTGACAGTGCAGAATGTTTAGAGTCACATTGCTAGCGATCAAAGATTTATGTCAATTTTGAAAACTGAATGCATTCTGTAATGTACAGGTGACACGACAGGAAGGACACTGATTTACAATATTATACAGCCAATCAGGATGCAGAACGCAATGCACTGCAAGAAAAAAAAACTGCACTAAAAAAAATTTAATCCAGGAAACTACAAGACCACGAAAGGTGAACCGTGTTATAGCGAGGGACCACTGTATTTCATTTTTCTGCAAGATATATTGCAATATGAATACAATTTGACCAGATTTTCTTTCATTCATTTATTTAATAAAATACAATATACAGAAAAAGACTAACGCATGCTTGCTTTCAATTGTCAGTAAAACCCTCTGACAATTAATCACATAATGAATAGGGATTTTAGAGAAAGTTATTCAAATGTTTGTTTGTTTTCTGTTAAAACCACTAATAATAGTGAAAAAGCTTAAATAGTTGTCTTTTTCTTTGATGAAAAAGTGTATCAACCCCTATACTAATAAAAACTATTGTACTATTACATTTTCTTAGAGTTCAAGTTAAATATCCATTTATCTGTGCATAGCAAAATGTTTCTCTTTAATTATCAAATGCAATAACTTTCATTCAAGTGCTAGAAAATCCCACCAGAACAATGGCTGTGTGCCCCAGCACCATATGTTTGGGAGACTTGCAAAGTTAAGGGCTCTCACCTTTGCCCTTTGACCCTGGGTTGCTTCTCTGGTGTTTGATGGACAAACGTTTTATCTGCCGAGGAGTTTGGGGAGGGGAGGTGCAGTAGAGAGTCTCCTCTTCCTGGCCGGGCTCGTCCCAAGACTCATCCACCTCAGTGATCTGCCGGGGCTCATTTTTGGATGAGTCCTTGAGCCTGAACAAAAAACACAACAAACCCACAATATGATTACAGCAATAAAGCATTTTCCTAAACTCCACATCAGAATGGAAAACTTTAAGAAACGAAATGCGCAGCAAGGTCAAGAATGAAGTTATGTTGTGTCTGCACAGCTAAGAAAAAGTTAGGTCAAAATTCTTTCTAAATATATTGAGAATACTGCTCAACAGCTCATATAGAGACATTTAAATGAATTAAGAGAACACCTTCTCAGGATTTGTAAGTGATATGTATTTTTTCAGTCTTTTAGAGCATAAAAAGACAATTAGACTAAACAACACTTACACAGACATGTTTATATTATTTTTAGATAACAATATCAATGTTTTCACTTCAGTTAGCAATATTAGTTGAAAAAAACCCTGATTTTCATTCACAACAAATGAAAACTATCCACAAAAAAACTATTCTGACCAATTGTTGTTTTTCTGCAAAAAGGCAGCTCTAAATTATATAATTTATAAAATATTAACATTCATCTAAAACATTATATCATTTTTTTTTTGACATTTAGAAGAAATGTTATCAGACCTTCAGAAAACCGTAGCTTAATGCCTTCCAACTCGAAATTAAAGTTATAAGCACACTACTTCATCAAGTTCACTTTAAAAATGAAATATATGAAAACAACTTAAGTTTTTTATGCAGTCACAGCTCTTAAAAGTCAAGTGCTATTTTGGGGTTTCCGCCTGGATTTTGCCTACCCAAATTCAAAAGTTACCCAAATCCACATGCAGAGGTTTAAATGCAAAAGTTTGGTAACATTTTAAAGAAAACCCTTTGAATTTTCACAAAACACTGTTGAAAGCGATTAAAATAATTGTATATGTTATAATAAACCCCTCCAAAACCCCCTTTTTCAATTTAAACTCAAATTTGAAAGTGTACCTTTCAGGTTCTGTGTGGTCTAGGTTGCTGTAATTAATTTTGCTGGTTCCTGCACATGTCAGTAATCAGAAAAAAGAAAAATGTCTCTATCATAATTAATTCATTCATTTTCTTTTCGGCTTAGTCCCTTTATTATCATTATACTTTACAGTATAATGAACAGCCAACTTATCCAGCATATGTTTTAAGCAGTGGATGCCCTTCCAGCTGCATCCATACACACTCATTCACACACACTACACGGACAATTTTAGCTTACCCAATTCACCTATACCACATGTTTTGGGACTTGTGGAGGAAACTCACGCCAACATGGGGAGAACATGCAACTCCACACAGAAATGCCAACTGACCCAGCCTGGGCTCGAACCAGCGACCTTCTTGCTCTGAGGCAGTTGTGCTACCCACTGCGCCACTGTGCTGCCCCTATGCAAAAGTTATACTATTCCAACGGATGAGAGAACGAAACAACTTATGGGTGTATTGGGCCAGGACCTTTAAAATGTAAAGAATTCTGAAGTAAATGCCAACACAGACCTGGTACCGGGTAAGCAGAGTTTAGGAGGTTTGGTTTATGTACATTTGTACATTTTTATAATATACATGTACATTTAATATTTGCATTGCACTAATTCCACAATTATATATCCATTGTGTTCCACAATTTATCTTTTCACCCTTATAGACTAATAAAACATTACAAACAACATCCAACATTAGACATGGGACAATAATCATTTTTAAGTTATACCGTCGTTTGAAAAAGTCAAGGTTTTAAAACCGCCAACATTTTCTGCTATAGTTCCTACAGTATATGTTAGTGTTTTTTTTACGTTTTGGTTTTTAGGACTACATTTCTCCAGCAGAAAAGATATCCAAGATGCCGTTTTAAATTATAATGAAATCTGTGTTTTGGAATCTAATGAAGACATCAGGTCAATGATTCAATTGTATTATTTAGCCTGACATGTTTACTGCTCCAAAATATTTTACAAGTTTCTCAAAATCAAATATATTGTGTTCGAAAAAAAAAAAAAGTTTTTTTTTTTTACCCACACATTTAAAAAGAATATATTTTAACCAATATCAAGAAAGGTAAGCAGTAACTAATATCATAAAACTGAAATTTTTATCCAAGAATCTTATACCGGCCCATGCCTATCCAACATTAAAAGGACTGCATTAGCCAGTGGTAGGGAGCAATCAATGCGCATCATGCAGAGACAAACAGTGCATGTAGTTGTATTAAGACACGTGCATGTCTGTATGTGAGTGAGTAGAAGGAAAATGATATTGATATGGTTCTATTGTCAGGCGATGGAGGAAGGGATCACTTTCACAGTGGGGTCAGACTTTGGTTGAGTTAATCTGTGATTCAACTCACAAAGACCACTCAGAGCAAAGGCCGAGTCATCCATCTGCCCCTCACACAAGACATAAACTCGCCCGCAGTCCCGAGGGAGTCTCCAGCCATCCCAAACTTCCCCCAGACACCTGCTGCAGGGTATTGTGGAGCTCGTGCCAGAACATTGAGACACAGCCCGCCCGACGCCCTGCACCCCACCGCTGCGCCACTTAACATATGGACACCACCTAGAGACCCATTATTTACATTTAGCTGACTCACGTCCCTTTCTGGACCGATTTATGTTGGCTGCATAAAATAAGGGGAATTTCTACAAGTATTTTTATGATTAAAACTGAGATTTAGACCTTTGATGTAGCTGTCTGTATAGTAGGAGGCTAATCAATCAGAACATATCTCTATAGGTTGTTTTCAATCACGTGCTTCTGGTGACGTGCAAAATTCAGATGGAGGGCAGGAAGTAAAAAACTGAATAGGAGACAGAGGAAAGTCCGTATTTTTGCGATTTATACCATATTTCAAAGGAGATATGAATAGAAAATAAACACATGTTGGGCATGATCTTTATATCATGAAGAGGGCCGAGTTTCAACTGAACTAAAATATATTTGCCTGTAATCTACGCTATGATCACACACCATTACAATGCACTGTTTAAGTTTAAGTTAACGTTACAGTATTTATTACAGTATCGGTTTACTATGCTACATTATTCTGTAGCATTCATTAACAAAGAGTTGTACACATTACACACTTTACTAGTTGGTTTAAAAACATGTTTATTATAAATTACTACCATTTTTTCCCCCAATGAGGATATCTTTCAGACATCATGAAATAACAGATGAAAGCATACAAAAGCATGGATGCATAGTCTACATTATTACTTATTTTTGTAAGGGGATAAAGTGCTCCACGATAATAACAGTCTAAGTTTTGTCGCAAGGGTTGCATTATTTTTTGTTCTTACCGTCAACAGACATTCACCACTGCTGAGCATCTCGATGTTCACGTTACAGTTGTTTATTCTGACAAACCTCCAGTAAAGACATGGATTATTGCAAAACAAGACAGAGATATCTACTGCTGATTAAAATGTTGAGGTAATTAAAATTATTCTGATAAAATTACTTGTAAAGTGAAGACAGCAGAATTTAACTAACCAGAACTCATATGGTTGCACTGACTACATATAAACAGACTATTTTACTTCTAAAATTAGACAACTGTCATTATCAGATTCTCTCTTTCCTTACTAAACATCATTTCCAACTTTTCAGTTGAAGGCAAAATTATTATTCAGTGAATAAAAAATAAAAAATGTTTATAATAATAACACATTATTGGGTCGACAGACGATGCTATCGTCCATCACCGATGGCCGATAGACATCACGATACTGAGCTGGCATCGCAATTCTCCGCCCCACCCCCATCGCAGCAGCAGCAACCTTGCGAAAAATACATACTTAGGTCCTGTGTACACTAATACGAGTTTAAATAGCATTTTAGAACGAAAACAATCCACGTCTACACTGGCATTTTATCTAACATTTCTGAAAAGATCTCCGTCCACACTACACCCATCACATGACCATGCATGCACGCACGCACGCACGCACAGTTAAGCACAAAACCCTAGTGAGCAGTGCACGTCAGACAGTTTATAAAGGACTGCTGGATCGCATCCCACTATAGTTGTTATATTTAATTTATAGTTGATATTTAATTTATCTTGTCTCTATCTAACGACTCTTCTGTCTTTTGAATCTATCAGGTACTGTGTCACAGCGTCAGTACACTGCTTCAATCTTTCGCTTTCACGCTTGTACTTGGTAATTTTAGCAAAAACCTCAGATACTGTTGGTTGTGCACCTTTTTTACCAACCAAGTTTGTCGACGCCATTATAACGACATGAATCACTCTGCCTATTCATGCCAAAGTACCGCGGAAAAAAGTGATTGACTGGTGGTAATGTGTGTAACTCATCTTTATTTATTTATGATTTGGTTATGGGTAAAGCTAAGACCATGCAGGTCAGGTAGATGAAACGGTAGGCTACAAATAATACATTTGTTATGAATTAATTTATTATTCATAAATAATTTATTCACCACAACCTATGACGACGATACCATTGTCCGCGATGTTTCACATTAGACATCATACGATGCCATGTCGACATCGCCCAACCCTAAAATACACACACACACACACACACAGATATGGATTTAAGTGACAAAAAACCATAGCTAAATTACCAAGTTTAAAATGAAAATAAGTATATATTCTAATTCAAACTACAACTGAAAAAACTATATTAATAGTTACTTAGTGACACTACCCCAAACAGCACAAGCAGTGATGGGTTTGTGAGGAACAGCAGTTAAAGTAAACCAAACTGCACTGAGATAATGAAAATAAGCATAAACATCTTTTTCAACAATGAACACAGCAACGCCATAATCAACAGTCTGACCACAAAGGCACCAAGAAAGTTTCCATAAACTTTATCTCTGTGAGCTAACAGTCCAGAAAACTAGTAAGTTTTCAGGTTTTTTTGGTTTTCAGAAAACATTCAGCCTCTGAAAAGTTGGCTAGGCGAGTGACAGAGAGCTTGTGTCTGAAGGTGCAGCTCTGGGCAGAGTCGAACTGTGACCAAACCCTTTAGGAATGACAGAGGAAATGGGGAAATCACGCAGGCTCCGGCTGTTTGTTTGGTTGTCATGACGTATCTCCACTGAATGCTGCTTGAGCACCAGAGCGGAAAGGTTTAGAAAACTCTATCATCCCACTGAAAGGAATCCAACTCACATGAACACCCCGCCGGCGCTGAGAGTGACCCCCATAATGCACAAAAGCAACACAAGCTGTTGATTTACGGCTGCATATGGAGCTCCAGTCCACTGAATAGCTTGTCCAAGGTTATCATGACCAAATTATAAAGCAGAGGAATGTTACAGCCTTTGACGAGAGCCATAAACAGAGCTGAGCACATCTGCCTCGCTGCAGTCAAGAGTGGCCAGTGACCTCTGACCTCTGCACTCATTGATGGAGCTTCATTGTGTGCCAGTGGCACGTGGACCAAATGCTCTCAGCATCTAATAACTGGCTGCAGCCGCTAATAGGAATGGGTGATCTTGCTGAAGTATCAACATTCAACATATTATTAAGAAAACTTATGCAACCATTTAGGAATTAGAATAAGGGATGTTGTCACCAGAGCCCTAGAGTACAATTAAATGTTTTAAAGTTCTAAAGTAAAGTGCAAGTTTTGTAAGAGTTTACAACACTGGTGCCACTACAAATTAACAATCAACATCTTCTGTGCAGTAGGTTTACCACTGAATGCACCAAAAGTGGAGCGAATAGGCCTAATGGTTTGAATTGTGTGCGACAACGATCATTTTTCAGGTTGATATTTCTATGTGGGCTGATAAATACAAATCTTGAATTACATTTTTTGTCTGATCACAGAAATAAGAATGTAAACAAATATGGTGGACGACTGATTTTCATATAAAGCCTTAAAAGGGTAGTTCATTAAAACTATTTAATTATGTCATTTACTCATTATTCACTAGTCACCAAGCTGTCAAAAAATATATTGTGAAAACTGTTGGAAACCTGTAACCACTGACTTCAATAGTTTTAGTTTTGACTATGAAAGTCAATAGTTACTGTTTTCCAGTGTTGGGTAAGTTACTTAAAAAAGTAATAGATTACAAATTACTGACTACTACTGGAAAATTGTATTCTGATTATATTACTAGTTATTTCATGTAAAAAAGTAATCAGAATACTAATTTACTTTGAAGTTATTTATAAAATATATATAATGCATATAAAATATACATATAAAAATACTAAATAAACAGTAATCACTAATTCAGTAATCTAATATTCACTGACAAACATTAGAATGGGTTGATCACAGCAGCTTGACATATTCAAAAGATTTAAAGAGTTCACCTAAAACTTTAAATTCTCTCATCATTCACTTGTTACAAACCTGTTTGTCTTTTTTTTACACAAAAGAAGAAAAGTGGATACCTGTAACCACTGACATCCATAGTATGCAAAAGCACTGCAGTGTTTGGGTGTTCAGTGTTTGTCTGAGGAAATTAGTCTACCGAAATGTGTATATTCCAAAGTATGAAGCTGATCAGTCAGTTCTTGTCGCGCGACTCAGTTTACAAGTGGGTGCACCTGGAAAATGCAAAAAAAGACATGCAAAAGTCATGATATGTGAACGGCCCCATAAGCAGCTATGCTTCTCTTCACATTCAAAAGATACCTTCACCCGATCTTGCACAAAAATTTAATTCAGTCTGTTCAGGTTGAGTTGGGCTGCCATGTTTTGGGCCCCGGTGTTCTCCCTGGTGAGGAGTATTGTCTTGAATGCTTTCTATTAAACAAGTTGCTAGTAGAGTTAAAAACAGTCGAAAGTTCTTGAGAGACTGGGCATAGACTGCATTTTACAGCAATATTATTGTTTTTTACACTAATGAAATAAATGTATTTCCACTTGAAGAAAAAGCCACTCTCGACAGCAACCATTTCAGCTCGTGTTCTTCAGCAATTTAAAAGTGCATACTTATTAACTGACGTTGCTGCATTAAACTTAATTTAAAAGAAAAAAATTTTCCTTCAAAAACTATATTTGTAACGTAATTAATGCAATTACACTGTAAAGACTTTATTAACAGTAATAACAAATTAGATTTTAAATTTGTGTAATTTGATTACAGAGTTCCCCAAAAAATGTAAGTGGAATACAGTAACATATTAACGTGGAACGCGTTACACCCAACTCTACTGTTTTCTAACGTAAAAAAAATAATAATCACCTCTTTTGTGTTACTAATAACGGCCCACACGGAATCTGTGCTCGCAGAATTCTGCAGATATTTAGCCCATCATAAATTATGTTTATTTACTTGAGTAAATGTGTGTAAATCTGAATTTATTCAGTTTTTAAATAATACATATATTTCACATATTAAGGTTTTAGTTATGAGACTCCCAAAATAATTCTGCAGAAATCTGCAGATTTTTATCAAATATCTCCGCAGAAATTGCAAAAAATGCCCGCAGATTCCATCTGGCCCTACTCATAACTTAAAGGTATGAAATTACTTGTGTGTTTGAGTGAATAGAGAGTAAATTTTCATTTTTGCATGAACTATGTTATGACATCTTATCATTCTATCTAGCATTAACTCTTCTAAAGTGTGCATCTGCCAAATGCAATGCATCATGTCAAGCGGAGGGCTCCAATCAAAACCCTCATGGTCACAGATTTTATCTGATCATTACTAGACATGCATCAAAATGAAAATTTGGCATGAACTTGGCATTAAAACAAAACCTAAAATGTTTTGTAACAATTATTTCTTATAATATTATTAAATAACAGAGTAACTTGGTAACACTTTGTTCTAAATTTAACTCAATAACTTAAATTATACTGATTCCAAAAATCATAAAATCAAGGGTTACAAAATTTTATTGACCTTGAACGAGGCATGACTTTACCAGCATTGCCATGACAGCACAATAGCACTATTGCAAGCAGGAGGAACAAGTATTATACATAGAAACGTTCTCTTGGCATGTTATTTCAGTGGACTTTGCTTTTTCTGGTGACCAAGTGCGGTCCATGCATATATAAGTATACGAGTACAGGAGCAGAATATACACAGTGTAATATTGAGCTATTTTGACCTTTGACCGCAGCGTATGTGCAAACTAGTTCACTCGGCTGCTCTTACTTTTTGGTTGTCATAGCAACAAACTGCCCTTGTGTGGCACAAGCCATTGAAATGAATGGGTTTCGTAGTGTAGGACTTTCTGTGTCCAGTGTGAAAGCTGCTTTAGACCACACATAAAATAAAAAATTCAAAAAGCATTTTTCAACCAAATAGCAGCTGATATATTGTGCATCACTAGAAGAAACTGGCACCTTTTATCATGTAGGAGTGTAGAGGCCCTGATATGATTGCATTTTCAAAACAAAAATCAGTCCACAATAAAACTTATTTGGAGTCAGGAGTGCAAAAGACTATTGTCTTTCTTTTTTCATTCAGATTTTGTTTTTCAGCATATTTCTTGACAGTTTTTAGATTCACCCTGTCAGATAAGCAGTAATGGAGAAATGCATTTTGTATTTTCCCTCAAATGGAAAACCAAAAAGCTATCATAAATTGTCTAACTTATAATGACATAGAGAGCATGGAAATGAATAAAATAGATTTTGAAGAGAATGTCCACAAACTTGGCCAAAACCAAAAAGAACACCATGTCACTGACAACAAGGAACAAATACTCAAGTCATGCTGCAAACTTATGTAACATTGACATAAGGCTTTGCAAGCAATTTTTTGATACTGCTGACATGTGCACACACACATTCACACACCTCCTTTATTAACACTCAGACAACAACATCCCTGCTGAGCTACTGACTGATTGACTGAGATCCTGCCAGACTGAATGATGGGCTGATTGGTCACCAATGACACACAGGAAACTCAAAAAAGAAACACTCAGACAGACTTCAGCACTATTTGAACATCCTCTATCCAATGCATTACAGATCAAAAATGATGGACAGAATTTTGTAAATGTTCTTATGATCAACAAAGGTCCATATACTTGATTATAAATAGTTTAACACATTTTAAAATGTACTTTATTCCTGTGCAAACCTACATTTTCAGCATCATTACTCCAGCCCTTAGTGTTGCATGATTCATCAGAATGCATTTCAATAATGCAAAAAAACATTTCTTCTTATTAATAGCAACGAAAACAGAGGTCCTGTTAGGAAAACACCAAATTAATTTGATTAATAGAAAATTCAAAAGAACACCATTTCTTATATTAAAACTCTTTCATAAAAGTATAGGTGTATTTACTGTACAAGTTTAGATCAATTTATTACATCCTCACTAAATAAAAGTATTTATGCCTTTAAAAATATCAAACATTGGTGCACTTCTACAAAACAGCAGCAAATAAACTCAAACCAGTAGGTATGAGGCATCAAATCATTTATTTAAAAAAAAAAAATGACCACACAATTTGATCTGATCATCCAAACAGGCATTGGTTGCAGTTCAAGCACCAACCATGCACCCATATGACCTTTCCCCACAAGTGCTGGACATAAAATATCCAGAGAAGTTGTTAGTAAACAACTCCACTTTCCAGTGATGATCCCTTGAGTGTTTTTCTCTGAGCTCATGATGTTATGCAATTGATATTTAATATTGCCTCAGACATGAAGGTACAATTTATGAAAGTATGAAGGTTATGGTTTGGGTTTTTGCACACATTTGTGATACTATAACCAAAGCTAAAAGTTGTTCATTAAATTCTGTTATTAATTACCCTTATTACAAACTCCTTTGTTCATCTTCCGTATAAAGCCACAAGTATCAATTCTGCTTCCCCGAATAATTTTTTTTAACTCTCAAAGTTCCAAAAATCTTTAATGTTCTACTGAAGAAACGATGTCAAAAACATCTTGGATTGCCTGGGGGTGACCAAAATAACAGCATATTTTGTTTTACATCATTGCTTTAACTAAACTGACTGTACTTTCGATTTAATGCTGTGGTTTTGGTGCAGAAAAAAAGCTCATTACAGTATGGATGCAACAGTTGTAGATTTTGGTTGCACAATTATAGTCTAAGAAATAATCACAGTTTCACCGTTATCACAATTATTATGCATTCATTCATTTCCAAGCACTACCAGTTGAGTAAATTACATGAAAACTTACACTGAAATTAAATGACAGACCTATGAATAAATAAATAAACAAAAATAAAAAAAATAAAAACAGTATTTGTCTAATGTAAATCTAAGCTACATATTGGCTAAGTATTTCCCTTTTAAAGAGAACAAATGTAGTCAAAGACTGCTGAACCTCTGTCTGAAAGGCACTTTTGATCTACTATATTATGAACTTGTTTGGCATTTTCCTTTTGTATTTTTTCTTAGGAGCAAAAATGTGCATATTCCATACAAAGTATGAAGCTGATCGGTCCAGTTCTTGTCATGTGACTCGCTGTGTGTTCATGGCATTCTTTCAACTGGGTGTGCCTAGAAAGCATCAGTGCGTCATGTCGCTGCAAATATGCGCGCACAAGCCATGCGCCTCTATTGGAAATAACGAACTTGCATGCGCAAAAGACGAGATATGTGACAAACGGCCCTTAGTTATTAGCCTCAGCCATAGCGTACCTGTAAGCCTCAGTGTACAAGCTTGGAACTTTAGCGCACAGTTGGCATAACTTTGTTTAGTTGCAGCAGTTTTGTTCTGTGCAGAAATGCGGTGTTGATAAGCCTTTATGATTGATTCACCGTGATGAATTAAAGCGCAGTTAATAGTGAAATCGGTTAATTAATGGCGTGAACCTACACTGGTCTCACCGTTTGGTTATGATTATCATGCCATCGATTCAATTCGATATCACTGTGAATTGACGATGCTTTCCATAGACAATTTTATATTTTACTTCACAGCACAACAATTTTTATATTAAAATGTATACATTTATTTTTATTAATATTTATATATTATTTGTAATACAATTTGTTCTTTAACACAAACAGTCAGACATATGAACCGTACCTTTAAAAACTCAAGTACATGCACAAACCAACATGAGCATTTATGACAAATAAACAAATACAAACATCCTGCTCGCTTTCTGAGCATTGACGAGCGAGTTCTTACACCCCTATGATTGGTCACACGCTCAAAAGAAAGGGCTGTGATTGGCTCTAATCTCTAGTGCTGTTCACCGATGAGTGACACTGATAAACAGCAGCGGTGATCACAGCTGATCCATGATAGACGCGGAGGAGAAAATTTACTCTGCAGACATGCGCTCTTGTCCGTATCCAGAAGTATCGCTAACAGCCGAGAAGAGAGAAAAAGTTACCTCATGCCAGCAGGTCAGAGGTCCACAGTAAGAGTGAGAGAGAGAAACAGAGTTTACTTTCAGTTTCTACATTAGTGAAATAGGGGCTTCTGCTGTAACTTCAGTGTCAGTGAAAGAATTGTGCACAGTTTCTGCATTTTAAGGAGTTGGAGTGTTTTAATTACTCGTGCTCGCCTCCCTCGCCATAGTAAGCTACTGCAATATAGCGCATGAGATAAATTATGTCAGTACAAAATAACCGGTTAGGTTCTATTACTGAACCGATAGGGAATTGTCTGCATCTGTATTGTGGTGCACCAAAGAAACAATTAATTTTGACACCACTACGGTTAATCGTTGCATCCCTACATTAAAGTAAGTGAATATGGCATTTATTGCAAGCTTCTTTGGATAAAAATGTCTACATATGTGTTCATGTAAACTGGTTTTCCTGACCTGCCTGATTCACTTTCAACAGACAGCAATGCACTCAGGCCATGACTAAGCCTATCAAGATCCAGAAAGACTCGTCCATTCCTGCACATTTTCCTCATCGTGACAACAGCACTTTGCAGTTTCGGACCTATTGATTTACATTCTCCTTATCACAACACACACGTGCACTCCCACTGTAGAAAAAAACATTTGCGAGAAAACAAAACGTCTTCACATTGCCCATAATTGCATGACTCAAATGAGATAAAAGAGCAGTTAAAAAGTTGGCTTTCCTAAATAGGATCTCTATAGGCACGAATTAGACCCATGATTCATTGCTTTAATTGCAGCCTATACAACGTATGCATGGAGTGACTGGTGTTGGCTGTGGATGAATGGAAGTGGATAATGGCACAAAGTCACATTATGAAAAGTGAGTTCCAGGAATGCTAAAGCCGACTTCCTCTAATTTTAAAACAAGCCACTTCCTTTGCTCTATTTCCCATCACTATGCCACAGATTTGTACAATATCATTTCCTGTGTCCACATAAATTTGAGGCCGCAGGACAGAATGACTTATTATATGTGTGTGTGGGTGGGTGACATTAAGACATGCGGAGCAGAATGGAGTGAGTGTTGCACGCGGGACCAATGAAAAACCACCAACCCTGTCTAGCCAATACCTCTGCACTGAAGACTTAAAACAAGCCGCTATTCTAACCTCCACCCCTGGTGCACACCCTCTCCGGACAATTGAAAACATAATGGAAGGTATTACATGCCAAACTAAAGAGCGGTTAGGGAGTTTAGCTAGACAAGTGACACAAACGCTTTAGAATGATGTGCTTGATTTTAATACATTTTATTTGGCTGGCTAATAAAGCTGTTTTGTGCAAAACTTTGTGCTGCAGATGCAATTTAAATTAAAATATTTATTTT
This sequence comes from Danio tinwini, assembly GCA_903798205.1. Taxonomy (NCBI): domain Eukaryota; kingdom Metazoa; phylum Chordata; class Actinopteri; order Cypriniformes; family Danionidae; genus Danio; species Danio tinwini. The sequence continues at coordinate 5,488,924 of CAIGQZ010001313.1, read as the reverse complement.
ATTTACATTTCATTGTCATGTCATAGCAGCTTTGGCTATATTGGTGGCAATTAGGGCTGCATGATATTGGAAAAATCTAACATTGCGATATTTTTTTATTCTGCGACTATATATTGTGATATGAATATAATTTCACTAGATGTGTTGAATAACTTTTTGGAAAGAATTTATCATTTTGGACTGATTTGGATGATTCTGTAGGGGAGTGCATATGCACAAAATATCTACAATCATAGATAAATAAAATTTTTAAAAGATACAAATGACATAAAAAGCATTTATTGTTTTTAGAACTGTTGAACTGTATTCAGGTATACAGCAATTGAACAATAAAATGTAAAATAATACTGCATAGTCTTCATTTTTGATAAACAATTCAATAGAGTTTATCGTTATTAATTTAATGGTTAAACAGTACAAAAACTGTTGGGCCTGAATGCTTTAAAAAAACCTCACACAGTCACAGGCCTCAAAAAACATTTGTGAAATGATACGTTTTAATCCAGACTCAACATTGCATATACTCGCGTTGTGACTATTGCAAATGTTCACATTGCGTTATCGATACTGAAACAATATATTGTGCAGACCTATATTGCGATATTTTATTTTCCTGCGATCAATATTGCAATATGAATACAGTTTTACAAGACAGTTTGAATAACACTATTTGACGGTTTTCTGGGGAGTCTAATGATATTCAGGTACAGAAATTGAATAATCACAATGCAAAAATGCTTTTCTTACTTTGCCTTATCTCGTTTCTAGTCCAAATATCAAAAAATTCTTAGATCAAGTAAAAATATTGTTTTGTTTTCAACTTTTTAATTAAGAGTTTTTCCTTAAAAATAAGCAAAATTATTTGCCAGCAGGGTAAGTGAAATGATCTGGTTTTCACTTTAAAATTTAGATATTTTGAGGTTCCGGCGACATCATCTCTCTGAATGGCAGCTTAAACAGCAGCTGCTCAGAGAAAATAGTTTAAACCAACAAATATATTATTTTCTTGACTTGTGTTGCTTGATAATCAGGGCAAGTATGGGAAGAAGAGATGGTATTAAAAAATGCACTGCTAGAAAAACTTGACATGAAGAAAACGTAGACAACAGCTTTCATGCACATGTACGAGATGGCGAAGCTAATGCTAACAACGCTACTCACCTGAGTGACGCGGCAAGTCAGACAAAAGTTCTGGAGGAGATAAGATATTTTCAAAATTTAGATATTTGGACTAAAATTAGACAAAAACAAAAGTCAAAAGACAAAAATTAACTTTTTTTTTAATTACTTTTTATATATATATATATATATTCGATATAAATACAGAAATAAATACAATTCTGTGGCTTCCTGTTTAACTATAAATCAGACTATACTTTGGCAGGCCGCCCAAGTATATTTAGTGACACTTTTTTTATACATATATATTATTAATATCCTTTTACATTATTTGTATTTGCCCAATATAACCAAACATCCACGACCGATTATATAGTGGAAAATCTTCTCTCCTTTACTCGTTTCATACTGTTTGTTCTGTGCGCACGAGAACTGTCAACACTCCCACAGACAGTCTCACATGCTCTGCAGACCCACAGAGACCCGCACTTTTTTGCGTCCGGCTGGGGTTTCTAAATCTACTAAAATGTCAGAGATTTGGTTTTGCTTTTGTTTTCTAAGCTGTCATTAATTTTATGCACACAGCCAAGAGAGTGAGAGAGACATTAAATAATCTAATTTAATCTAAATGATTCTTTACTAAATTCTCGGAGAGGAGACAAAATCATCTGAATTGGCTGCAGAATATTTGTACACTATTAGAAATGGGTAATCAACTCAGTCATATTTAAATAATCTACACATTTTATTCTTGTAATAATTAGAATTTTTAGAGATAGTTTTTATCATTTTTCTGTCATTTAGGCTATTTCTCATTTGCTGTATATTTTATTAATTTGATGATATCAATATATTACATGTTTATACATCTAAAATGCTTTGGCAATACTGTACAAAATGTCATACCAATAAAGCAACCTGAACTTGAATGAGAGATAGAGAAAAGCCGCTTTTACCTGTCAGTGATTGCACATGGCTAATTTATTTTTATTTCAATAATATTTAAAGCACAGATCAATTTCATAAATCTCCTTTCTATTTAACAATCGTTTCAAAGCACAGATTCACAATCTGTTCATTACTGAAAAATGTCTGCTGCATTTTGCACACTTTCAAATATGTTAGTGAAAAATATGGCAGATATGCATGAACAATGTGTGTATGTTTAGTGAAAAAAGAAGTGTGTGGAAATCAAGGTTTTATAATTGCTCGATTTTACAGTGTTTATGTTGTCATTTATGTTTAACGCCATATCATATCATATTTTGTGGCATATAATTATTAAACAACCCATAAAATCATACAAAATCAACTTAAAAAAGTAAACTATTTAATCTATAATAATATCTTTAATCGTATTTAAGATAAATGTGTGCACAAAAGGTTTCCTGGGACAATGAAAAAAAATGTCCTTCAGTATTTGTCCTGATAAAACTAATCGCATGATATTAACAGGACGGACCAAACAAAAATTTATGTATCTCAAGGGAGTGTTTTAAGGTGTTTTACGTCAAGCTTCAAGCATAATGATTTGATGGTCCTACCAAAGTCAGATAAGACGTGGGACTGAAAGCAATCTGAAGCAATGCACCATGGACTGTGCAAAGAAATAAATTAATGAGTTCCAGCCATGGGTGCCTCCAGGACGTGAGGTCAACATTCTTTTAGAGTACCACATCCTGGAACCGAGGCATGCCTGCGGTCATAAATGAACAGGGATGGGATTTACAGCACACTATACAATGACGTAAAATGTTAAAACATAAATTCTGCACGTTAAACATACAGGCAGAAGCGGCGCTTGCTTGGTAACTGCAGAACAATCAATAACATTACTGAATAACATACGTGGTAAACATTCCAATGTGCTCACAGATGCGATACTTTGACCTTAAGCCGCCACACAACAAGAGAACAACATTCTTGCACAAAGCAATTTCACCCATAAACGTATTGTTTACCTAGGGCTGTGAAATATAAAATATATAATGCATGGAGATAATAAAGTCTACCGCTTAATATTAGGCTCTATTGATTATTTTGGGGAGTCGCAAAATACATTATGGCAATACTTTCTCATGATTTATATGAGCGCAATGTTACACGCCATTTTGGAGATGCAGACAGAAACAAGATTAACAGCATTGTAAGAAAGTTGCAATCTTGAAAGTACAATGTTTTGCAGTTTATTAAGCTATATTTTGTTGTTGTTAGACCTATAATTATTCGTTTTTAAAAAAACAATTAATATTTTATTAATATTTATTTAATATTTCTACATTTTAAAATCAAACATTTGTGAAAAATGATCACATAATGAGTACATTTCTGATTATATACTTTAAAATGTAAAGAATTAAACAGTCCTTTACATGTGGTCAATATGTATATAAACTATTAATTGACTGAATTTACACACTGTAAAACCCGATAAGTTAAGTTAACTCAAACTTTAAGGAATCTGATTGCGGCAAACCATTTTAGTTTTGAAACAAAATGGTTTGAGTACTTTAAACTTATATATTTATATTTTTTTATTTTATTCGTATTATTTTTAAGAGTAATATACACAACACATATATACTATTTGTGTTGATGTCGTCAAACATTTAGAGTATTAGTAACCTAAACATTTTAAGTTCCGTTATTACATCAGTTTATTTTAGAACAATTAACTACATAGCTACTCAAATAGCTTGGTATTACAGTTAAATTAACACAAAAATAAGTTAAAGTTTTGCTTAATGTAATCAGTTTATGCATCAACATAATGCAGAGTTCAGACTGCATGATTTTAGCCCTAATTTTGACTCGCCGACAGACTGAGAAAATCGCAGACAAACGCCTGAAATCACAGGCAAATTGGTGCTCGTTCACGTGAATAATAATCTCACAATGTGAACTATTAAAGACGTGATCTGAGAAAATAATTCGCCGACGCCAGTGAGATATTTTGATGCTAAATATTTAGAGCTGTCAGCGATTTAAATCGTGCTGTGTGAAATATGTTCTGATTGAAAATAACATTGGCAATTACCTCATAGCCAATGAGAGAGCAGCATACAATAGTGTAGGTATCTGTAGGCCAGCGGGAGGTTGGGGGTGAAGTTAAAAGAGCTTATTTTCAGTTTATTTGGACCCAAAATGAAGGAAAATCTACATCTAGTGGAAAATTGGCAGGAGCACCTGTAACTGTTTGATGTATTATCGGAGCAATATCACAACCGAGTCGATTGCTGATTCCCTTCAAAGCCAGGTGAGCAGAATAAGCACATTTTCTAGCCCACTAAAGGCTTCTTTCTCATTATGTAGTTAACAACAAAAGATATACTACGTGACCTTGCATTGTTTACATGTCACTTCTCACATGTGTTTGGTTGTGAGAGGTAGTTTTTGGACAAAGTTGTCAGCGATTCTTCTTATTGTAAAGTCATGCAGTGTGAAACCTCCTGTTGCCGATCGATCTTGAAGTAAACACAGCAGCAACGGAACGCTACCCAAGATAGTCATGAAGTGTGAAAACAAATTGTGCAGTCCAAACTCGTCATAACTCTTTTTCATTAAGTCAATATAACTTTGTTTAAAAATTATAAGTTAAATTAACTTACTTCATTTAGTGATTTTCACTGTTAGCTTTACAGTGCAAAAATTGTACTATATCGTGATATATACCATTATCGTGATATGAGTTTTTTTTTGTCATATCACCCACTAGCCCTACATTCACCTAGCTCACAGGAACTGCACCCAGTAAAAAAAGCACACAACAAATCTTTGATCTAGCATTCTGAACAAGATACCATAACATTTACCAGTAATGAAAGCAGTTTATCACAGAGAATTGCTAAGAAGGGTGGGGAGAGCAGGAAAAGAGACAAAACACTGCATTCTTGAGAAGCTGTCGCCGAACATTGAGGGCAAACACTCTCTGTGACGTCGCGTGGGGTCATAAGAGACAAAACTATGAAAACACTGCAGCAAAACATTCCACTGAGCTTTATCAGCTAAAAGCCTTGTGCACATGGCAAGAGAGCAAACAACACTTTCTAAACCTGATCTGAAACAGAAGGACAGTGAGGGTGAACAATTATGACAGCAAATAATGCACTGGGAAAAAGGCATGTGGACACAGGCCAACAAGTGATATGGGGGAGAAATACGATGCCAGAACAATCTGTACAGCGCACACTGCTCTCAAAAGGACCCAGTGCTTTTAAAAACAACACACACAACTAAATTCACAGATTACAACACTCCGAAATCAAATGATCCACGTCAAATCCAAGAATTCCTGCTCAGTTTAGCGGAGATGAATGATTTCTGGGAATAGCAAATCAAACATTTCCCCAAGTCTCTGAGGGAGAGTGTCAATCTGACTCACAGGACTCGTGATGAACTGGTTGGATATTTTATATTCAATCACGACTGTTGTTGCTTCATGCCTGCTATCAGATCAACATCTAACTTTATTTCAGTACGGGATGTAGTTTTTTGTTGTTGTGTGCACTCGAAGAATCATGCAAACAAACACTGAACCGACAATCTCAACATTTGCAACAACACCAGAGATCCAGATCGGATTTAACCGAAGATCTGCCCATGCAACAATAGACTGAAATAGCACACAGCACTGAAACTTTAAATTGCACTCTGCGGAAAGTGAAAGAGAGAAAGAGAGAGAGAGACGCCGCATATGACTCGCGGGTTAGCAGAGTACAATGATCTTGCACATAGACGCGAATCACTTTACCTTTCCCACGGGTCGGATTGTTTCCATTAGCGGCGAGTTTTCCCCTCAGAGACGCAAATGTAATCGTGCAAATGCTTGAGTTGAAGTAGCTGTTTTTAATTCCCGTAAAAACTTTGCAACTATAATATGTAATTTCGTCTAGTGTTGCGCTGCAAAGCGAGATCACTTTGTGGCAGGAAGCGAGCCGCAGCAATGCCCGATTATGAATCATTCTGGTGAGTCGGATCTTTCGGTGAATTGGTTGAGTCACTAACATAATGAACTTCACTGGATCGGCTCCAGTAATTCTAAAGTCAACTCACTAGAGAGTTAGTTCACACAAATATAAAAAACTGATGGTAATGTGCTCATCCTCGGGACATTATACAGGCCCATAGCCAGCCAGGTGAAAGGGGTGGTTCTTTTTTTCTCAAAAAAGAGGATCTTTTTGCAGTTACACACCTCATATTTTTATTCAGTTATGAGATTTAAATACAGCATTTTAGAGACATTTTAAGCAGTATTATTGCTGGATTAGCTACCCACACTTTTTGATGCACCAAAAATATTTCCTAAGGATTTTGAATAAAAAAATATAAATAAATACTTATTTTTAAAGTACAAATTTATTACATCACATATTGTTAGAAAAATAGGAATCTGTTAAAGTTAAAAACTGTAGCTGATTGTCATTTATTAGGCAAATAACAAACTGGCCAGCACATTCAAGTGTCCCCAGTCAGAATTTGGCCATTTAAAAAAACAAACAAGCATAATAATAATAATAATAATAATAATAATAATAATAACTAGAAAAGTAAAGTTGGTAGACAAACTTTATGGTGGCTTGAGAAAGCCTCGTCTGAAGGTTCGTAGTAGTTTTAGTTATTGCTAGTATGGATTGGTATGTTGTTAGTATGTCCAATGTAAAGGCAATGGCAGTTTTTTTACAATGGAAGTCTATGGGACAGTTGCTAGGGTGCCGTAAGTGGTTGCTAGAGTGTGGCTAGTAAGTTGAATAGAGGTAAAGTTGGTTTTATATTTGGATATTCAGACATTCTCCTTAATAATATAATTTCAAAAAAGTATTCTTTGCAAATTTTAAATAGGGAAATCATATAAGCAGCCAATGATATAGCCATACTTGCATGCTAATTCCAATCAAATATTCAAAGTAACATAGTAAACAGTAGAGACTTCTTAATGAATGAATGTGCAAATATAAAAAACAATTTTGCCTCTATGTAGGTTGAAAGGTCATCAGTGATTGGCAGATTGGTAGACTAAGTTAAATGAACCTAACCTTTAGTTTGTATGACAGTCTGGCGCAAATTATGAGGTCACAATGTTTGGACCAATGTTAAGTCAATGGGAAATTTTTGGGTCAGTTTTCTGAATACCATAAGTCGGATCAGTTGTAAAAGATGTAGCAACCAGAGTCAGAGCAGTTCGAAGGTCTGGAGTAAGTTTGGTGTTTGTAGCTTGAACGGTTTAGGAGGAGATGCATATAGAAGTTAGTCTCAGAAGAAGACGGAAGAAAAACATTAAGTTTATGTAGTATAACAATATGTTGGCTTTCTCAAGCCACCATAATAATAATAATAATAATTCTTTTAGCCTCTTTTGTAATAAAAACATTTACAGTACATTTGAAAATTCATGGATGACAACAATAGCTAAAATAGTATTCAAATTTATTTAATATGGGCCACTTTTGGTGCTTCGCACCTTTTTATTGGTCATTTTAGTTTCAAAAATAAGGTCCAAGATTTAGAATTAAAGTTACTTGTAAAATGTTTTCTCTGTTTAACAACAAAAGAAGACTTCTCTTAAGCCAGATTGTAAAATGTAAATATTTGTTAGCATTAGCCAAAACTGATTAGCTAAAGTCACACTGAAGCAACAGCCAACAAAGAATTCCACTTGGTCTTAAAGCCTTTTTCAATGGGTTATTCTCACTATTTTTGTTGGCATAGCAGTCAAAATAGGACAAATGAGCTCATGTATGGGACAACTTCTGGACCTTTGTCAGTGAGGGGTTGCTCTTCCAAACCACTCGTACCCCCATGGCTACGGGCATGTTTTGATACAATTATTAAGGTAAAGGTGGTATTATATTCACAATTCATTAATTTTTGAAAACGATTAATATCTGGTCTGAAATTGCATGAAAGTATGACTTGAAAACAACATTAGTACTATTTATTTAACTGTGAACAATGTTGTACTTCAATCGACATTAGCTGCTAATATGATTTCCCTATTTATAATTTGCAAAGAATACTTTTCTGATATTATATTAAGGAGAAGAGAGTCAGAATGTGTAATTATAAAACCAACTTTAAATCAATTTTAAAATATTGGTTCAGTAGAACATTAAAAAATTATTTGAAAATGTGATCATTGGGGATTCATAAAATGTAAGCCATATATACTGAAACTTTGAGGGTAAAAAAACACAGATAAAACTTAACAAATATTTGTGGTTCCTGATGATACACTGAGGCATTAAAAAAATAAAATGGTCTGTCTGGATATTTACAACATCACTATATTAATGCACACAGCTAAGACCTAACGTTAAGTAAATTCACAATTAATGCTGTTTGTTTACAATGTTATTATGCAACAGGAAGCTTTAGAGCAACTGGTATTCATTTTGTTTTGCCTGTGTATGTTTTATTACTCTCAAAGTGCTGGTGGCTACTGCATAGCATTTTCTGTACCACCAAGATATACAGTTTGATGTATTAAAAAAAGTAATAAGTAATATTTTACTTACAAAAAATAGACACTGACTTATTGTCCACAAGCTTATTTGTTTTATGTATTTGTTTATTACTTTTATTAATTTACATTTAGTACTTTTTGTTTATAGGAGTGAATTATGTTAGTTTTAATATTACATTTAGGTTTGAAAAGGAACCATTTTTGGATGCATTTTACATACATTTTATAAATATGATAATATGATTATTAACTGCTTTTCATAAATCTGTTAAAATTACATTTGTAATTATATTAGTTAATCATATTTATTTATTTACTTATGCAAAATAAAAACTTGCATACATTTTTTTAAATAATTTATTAGAGTTACTAGATTTATTAGTAAATCTTTCATTAGTTCATGCATGACCATTTTAAAACAAAATGACTGAAAGATGCTAAATTATTTAGGCCACTATTTTTTTTTTTTTTGCTGAATTATTTTTTTATAAACTAAACCTACAATAAATCATAAGACGCCATAAGCATTTTTTTGTGTTAAGATGCATTTAGCGCAGTGAGCCAATGATTAACTACAAATATGTTCCCTCTGCAACACTTTTAAAAATGCACAATAATAAAAAGTGTGTATTTTATCAACAAATGTATATATAAAAAAAGAGAGGATTTGATTTTTAGCCAAGTTTTGCCTTAAATTATCTGATACATCAGGGATGGAATGAAAATGGAAAAATGGAATATGCATAATATGTCATGAACAGTGTTTTTGCAGGTTTTGTCAAGTCAAATTTAAGACTTTGTAAGACCCTTTTAAGACCATTTTGATTGAAATTTTTTGACTTATACAAGATTAAATCCTAATAATTATTTCAAAACAAATAATTATTGTGTCAAAACAAGAAAACTCTAGTTGTATACAATGTTTTTAACATAATATTTCATTTTTTTAAATGACAAGTTTAACATTGTTAAAAGTATATTTATTGTGGAATAATCCAAAATATATATTTGTTGGCTTTTGGTCCAAATTGATTGAGTATAACTTCTATTCAACAATGCATTTCTGTAATAAAACCTTAAGTTTCATGTCTATTTATAAATATTATGTCTACTTGCCCTTCTATAAATAGTTTTTGTATAAATAAAGATAACGTAAAGGGATAAATTACTCTGTTATTATGATGAGAAACGGTGTAATTGTTTTTAGTTTTGTTTCCCTGATTTTATTAAGATGGATTGTTGGTGATTGGATGGATGTTGGCCCGATTGGGTAGCTTTACTTGGACAGAGGAAAATTAAGTCCTGTTTCAAACTATTTAAACACATACACCACAATATTTTAGTAATTTAAGACTTCTTAAGGCCTAAAATTTTGTTTTTGAAATATAAGACGTTTTAAGACCCCGCGAATACCCTAATAAAACTCTACTGAATCTATTTCTGAATAAGTTCGAACGATTCGCGGAAATGACTCGCATTTCCCATCACTAGAGAGCTGAAGCTGTTACGCGCATGCGCACCAGTCGCACCCAATACAGCCTCAATAGGTGCACTATTTAGCAGCGTGTCCCGAATCCCGGCTGTGTAAGTTGCGAGATCACACAAACATCTGCGTATACAGAGAGGCACAAACACACAAACTCTCGCACACACACTCAAACAAGCACTCGCAGCTTCTGATGCGCTTCTCTCACCTGATTTCATCCGGAGGCTCCATAACCGGGGCCGAATCGACGGAATGGCGCTCCGTTCACCCGTGCATGAATCAGAACATGTCCAGGAAAACACAGGTCGACTTTGCAATGGTTAGTGCGTAATGTGAGTCCCGGTGCACACTTTCTTCCTCTATCCGTCTGCAGAGTTGAGGCTCGCCCGTGTGTGCACTGACGCCATATTTCCAGCGAGCCGCTGATGATGATGAGGGAGTGACAAACACACACACTGTGCTCTACGGCAGCCGCGCAGGTCAGCAGAGCCGCTGCGAGACACCGGAGCACGAGCACGAGCACGGCCGCCCCGTTCAGACGCGCCCAGGAACTGCAAAGAGAAAGCGGCAAAAACCGCCTTACAAAAGATCCATCTGCCACATCTGTGTTTCTAGGGCACAGGGGCGCACAGATGCTTTCTGCACGTTAGGCTACTTAAAATATAATGTACGCTCATATCGCATGTGTATAGCCTAATTCAGAGCTTTTGCTCAGTTCCGTACAAAACCAGGGAACTATTTTACTTGTTTTTTTTAAGTTAATCATAATACTGTATTTATATAATATTATTGTATAGGGGTTGGTGAGGACGGTTGCAACATGGGGCAGTTGCAACAAAACTTATTTCTCCATTCAGGAATAAGCTAGAGTAATGATATTCATACTAGCCTACATATAGACCCTCCTTCAATCAGATAAACAGTAAACCCCAAAAAGTTAGGTTAACTCAAACCAATTGAGGAAACCAATTGCAACAAACTATTTAAGTTCAAAAACTAATCCAAATGAGTACTGTGAACTTAATCCATTTGAGTAAATGAAGCAATTTGTGGACAATAAAACCCAATAAATGAGAACTCAAACCAATTGAGTACTGTAAAACCCAATAATTTAAGGCAACTCAAGCTGTTTAAGGAAACCGATTGCTACAAATCATAATCCTAAGGAGTACTGTGAACTTACTCAATTTAAGCTGAAGTATTGAGGTATTTAATTAACTTTTTACCTTCAACACTGAGTTCAAAACTCTTTTTTTCAAATGAGTAGAATCAACTTTCAGTACATTTTGAGTTGACTTTACTTATTGTGTTTTACAGTACTCAGTTGGTTTGAGTACTCTTCATTTATTGGGTTTTACTGTGCTCAAATTGCTTCGTTTACTCAAATAGATTAAGTTCACAGTACTCATTAGGTTTAGTTTTTGAACTTAAATGGTTTGTTGCAATTGGTTTCCTCAAATGGTTTGAGTTACCTTAATGTTTTGTGTTTTACAGTGCAGTTTCAATGTAATTTAATTTCAAAGAATGAATTATTTGATTAATTATTTTTTAAGTTCACGGATGTACTTTAGTAAAAGTTCAGTCTAGATTTTCAGTAAAGATATTTTGTTCAGTTTTTTTGTAAGTCTTATAATTGACCAAAACATGGTTGTTGTTTGTTCTTATATTAGTCTGTATTTATATGATCAATTTAACAAATAGTTCAATTTGACCCCTGTTTGGGGTCAGTTGCAGCATTTGACTTTGTCTGTTCAATTTTAAATGTTTGGTATCCACAAAAAGCTGTCTTTAGAGAAACTGAAGGAAATGCAAATAGTGTTGCAACTGTCCCCACTCTCACCTAATATATACAAGTATAGTATAATATATATATTTGAAATCAGAATTATTAAACCCTCTTTGAATTTTTTTCTTTTTTTAATATTTTCCAAATGATGTTTAACAGAGCAAGAATATTTTCACAGTATGTCTGATAATGTTTTTTCTTAGTCTTTGGTTTATTTCGGCTAGAATAAAAGCAGCTTTTTAATTTTTTAAAAACATTTTAAGGTTAAAATTGTTAGCCCTTTTAAACTATATATTTTTTCGTTAGTCTACAAATGGTAGAACAAACCATCGCTATACAATAACTTGCCTAATTACCCTGACCTGCCTAGTTAACCTATAACCTAGTTAAGCCTTTAAATGTCACTTTAAGCTGTATAGAAGTGTCTTAAAAAAATATCTAGTCAAATATTATTTACTGTCATCATGGCAAAGATAAAATAAATCAGTAATTAGAAATGAGTTATTAAAACTATTATGTTTAGAAATGTGTTGAAAAAATCTCTCTGTTAAACAGAAACTGGGGTAAAAAATAAACGGGGCTAATAATTCAGAGGGGCTAATAATTCTGACTTCAACTGTAGCTAATATATTTATAATACAAATAATATATAATTTATTTAATACCTGTTTTATTAATGATAAGTATATTGTTAACTAATTGTCCACCACCATATTTGTTTTACTTGTTTATTACTTTACATTTATTACTATTTTTTGTTTATATGAGTGAATTATGTTAGTTTTAATATCACATTTAAGTTTGAAAAAGAACAAATTTTGGATGCATTTTAACATACATTTTTAACAAGCGTTTGTCAAATAATCTTTATAAATGATAAAATATGAGATATTAAAACTTTAATAAATATGATCATATGATTATTTATCACTTTTCATCATTTTTATAATATATTATTCAAATGATATTTACTGAAATTAAATCTTTTATTTAAAGTAATGTAAACATACACTATAAATCTGTTAAAATTACATTTGTAATTATTAGTTAACCATATTTTTAAATATACTTATGCAAAATAAAAACCTGCTGACATTTTTTAAATAATTTATTAGGTTTATAGTTGTTGTGTAAAATAAAAAAGGAAATATTTAATTAGTTCATGCATGAGCATTGTAAAAATGACTGAAAGATGCTAATTGTTTTAGTTCAAGATTCAGTTTAATTTTGAAAGAATGTAATTGGTAAAAATAACATTTATTTTTTACTTACCAATTTTACAATTTTATGGTACATTTATTTAATAAATGTACCGTAAAATTGGTAAGTATAACCCAATCTTTTGCAAAATAAGAAAAAAAGAGCATCAAAAAATCTTATAAAGAGATAAAGAGAGACAGACTGTCAATATACACAGCTCAACAGACTGCAAGGAGAGGCAGCTATTCTTATAAATGGTATGAAGGCAAGCCTGAGAGCACAGGCTGATCCTGATGATAACTTCACATGTTTTAGAGGTCAATTCATGTCTCTTCATTCAGACTGAAAGAAACACAACAGGCTTGTGTTTGAAACTCACTGAACCTGAGATTGATTAAACACAACCTGCCATGCAGAATCTTTATTACATATTTAATGCTGAGAATAAAGAAGAGGAAAATTGAGCTTCTGAACAATTACATATTTTGCTTTGCAGTAAATAAATATTTTTTTCAGTGTTTCATTATTTTGTCCATATGCAGATGTTTTTTTCTTCATAATTATGATCTTATTACTCAGTTGCACTTTTTAATGGATAAACATTCCAGCTGAAAATATTCTGCTTCAAAGAGGTGAATTCCAGTGAGCAGGAACTCCCGCTTCATTATTACACCCCATCAAAGATAATTGCAGTCAGTTTCTGGAGTTTGAAAATGTTCCAAATATTGCATTCTGATTTTAACCAATATTATATTATTCTATGCTTTGCAAGTGAGTGGGCTTGACAAACCACCTGTTTTGTTGACAAGGCCCCATTTACACTAATTTGTTTTAATACGCATACGCCTTCCATCCACACTACCCCAGAGTTTTAGAGCGCCGAAAACGGAGCTTTTTAAAAATGCTGAAGAAGCCGTTTTGGTTTTAAAACGCTGCTGCTCCATGTGGATGGGAGAAACGAAAACATCTAAAAACGGAGGCGTGGCTGCAGACATTCACCTCTCTGATTGAGGCTTTTACTCAATATTAAGTAGCCTACAGAAAGTTCAGTCTTGCATCCACTCCTTATAAGTTCAGACTTTGCAAGTTTGATATGGAAAACAAACTCCCGAGGACACATTGAGTGAATCTTCAAAGGTAACATGTACTTTCTAACATCATTCACATTACCCTGGCTACAGTGTTTTACTATCTTAACAATAAAATGAAAACATGATATAAGGACTGCCCATTTTCATTTTGATATTAACAACTTAACAGACACCAAAAATGTTGAGGCATTGTGTAGCTACATATTTATATGACCATCATCTTCACTGTATGCATATTTAGAACAAAACGGAGCCTATAACATAACTGTAATTTTCATTGAAAAATATGAAACATACCCTCTTTTGCTGAATATCAGTTTTAATAATCAGTAATGGCCATTATAAAAGTATAACGTACTATAAGTTTATACATTACAGGAAATAAAGGCAAGCAAATTGCCTTTACATAAATTAATATATTAATTTATCTTTGTGCTCAGCCAAAACACATTACCTGAGAACAAGTAATAGATTTAAAAGAACAAAGTCTGGGAATATGTCGCTAGATAGAGACAAGATTAATTAAATATAACGTTTAATAAATATAGTGAGATTAGATCCAGCACAAGATCCTTGGTCAGCCATCCGACATGCACAGCTCTAACCTGGGCTTCTGTGCTCAAAGCACAAGCTGACTGCCTGGAGCTCAGACGGCCGCATATGCTGCAGCGCATACCAGAGTGTGTGTGGTCACGTGATGTGTGTGGTCACGTGATGTGCGAACTGTTTAGAAACGCTAGGTGAAACGCCAGTGTGGATGTGGATCATCTTCACTCTAAAATGTATTAGTGTAAACGAGGCCTTGTTTCTGAAAACATCTTGCAATTCTTGGTGTGCTCTCCAGGTGAGTGGGCTTGACAAACCACCTGTAGGACACACTCTCTACTCTATATTTGATAGGAAAAAGATAAAATATTAGAGCAATTCCATGCAAATGTCAACCTTGCCATGAAAAAAATATGTTTTTACCAAAATAGTGAAGCTTTTTTTTGTGTGTGTAGGCTTGTATTTTACAGTACTGTAAATATGCTCAAAAATGTCTGTTTTATCCTCACTTGTAAGTTGCTTTGCTTAAAAGCCTCTGCTAATGAATATATATTTCAGCAGTTGATAATTGATGGATGAATCAATGACATTTTAATAGATAATGATTTAACTGAATTATTATAAAAAAAATTCTATATTATGTTACATATTTTTTTATATTGGGCAATACGGTGACTCAGTGGTTAGCACTGTCGTCTCACAGCAAGAAGGTCACTGGATCGAATCTCGGCTGGGCCAGTTTGTATGTTCTCTCCATGTTTACGTGGGTTTCCTCCGGGTGCTCCGGTTTCCCTCACAACCCAAAGACATGCACTATAGGTAAATTGTAAGCTAAATTGTCCGTAGTGTGTGTGTGTGTGAATGAGTGTGTATAGATGTGTCCCAGTGATGGGTTGCTGCTGGAAGGGCGTCCGCTGTGTAAAACATATGCTGGATAAGTTAGTGGTTAATTTCGCTGTGGTGACCCAAGATTAAAAAAGGGACTAAGCCGAAAATGAAATGAATTATTTTATACTAATTATTATATTATAATTATTTGAATGTAGCCTGCATTATGCAACTAAAATGTCTAAAAATCTGATTCCAAAAAAATATTTAACTAATTTTCATTATTTGTTTATTCATGGCTAATTTATTTCACATTATTCATTCATTCATTCATTCGTTCATTCTTTTTTTTTTAGCTTAGTCCCTTTATTAGGGGTCGCCAACTTATCCAGCATATGTTTTAAGCAGCGGATGCCCTTCCAGCTGCAACTCATTACTGGGAAACATCCATACACACTCATTCACATACATACACTACGGACAATTTAGCCTACCTAATTCACCTATGTCTTTGGACTTGTGGGGGAAACCTGAGCACCCGGAGAAAACCCACGCCAACACGGGGAGAACATGCAAACTCCACACAGAAATGCTAACTGGCCCAGCCGAGGCTCGAACTAGCGACCTTCTTGCTGTCAGGCGATCGTGCTACCCACTGCGCCACCTTTATAAAAGTTATAAAATATATAGGCTGCCTTTAAAATTTTTAAATATTGGCACGCATCAAACTAGTATAGTTAAAACAATTTACCATGTTTCTTTCCAGAAAAACTTCCGCTAGCCTACGTAAACTAACATGCTGACAGAACATTTGAGAAGGGAAGTATCACGGTTTCTCACTCTTCAATAATTTAAACGCAAAACAAGAACAGTCTTGTGTTTTAGAATAGTCTTGAGTTTTCCACTAGGCGGCGTCATTTTGCTAATATTTGTACACTGCCAATAAAACGTTGCAGATTACACGATGGCTGCTTTTACTGACACGTACCTCTATTCCAGACTAGAAGTTTGATTTCATCACAAAACCCACTAATCTGACCCCTAGAGAGATGTGTTCCCTTTAAAGCCTGTATAGTGGTTACAATCCTAAAACCTAAAGATCCAATTTTCTCTGCTTTGTGCAAACTGATGATGTGCAGACTGTACCAATTCAGTCCAGCAGTAAACAGACATTTTGCAATCCACCTTAAGCCTATACATCTTACTGCTCAGAGCTTGCAATTCCCAATACAGAACCCCCAAAATAACACTCAATCACAGAGCAGCCTCTATTTTTAGCATCTGCACAGCCTGGCAAAGGAGAGGATGAAAAAGTCAGATAAAAGTCATAGAAGGCCTGTTTGATGTTGTTGTGAATTTTAAGTTTTGATATAAATTAATTATATAGCAACGTTGAAACTGCCCTCTTAGACTCGTCTATCTATACAAGTTGACATGGCAGGGCAGATTTCAGTCAAACAGCAACTTGCAAAATGAATCTGTTAAGAATCTATAAGCAGCGCGCAAATTACAGGGGGGTTTGGGGGGATTAACCCCCTCTAATTAACGCTTGATCCCACTTGAAGGACATCGAAACAAAACGTATGGGACGGTCAGCCCTTTAATAGTAAGAAATAGCTTTTTCTGATCTCTGATCTATATCTTAAATAGTAATAATTAAAAATGTATAATATAAATAAACATTTGACCCACCCTATAACGGTGTATACCATTGTGAATGGATAATTGTGCCAATCAATGCTAAAAAAAAATCACTTAACAGTCTGAAACTGACACTTCTAGAGCCCCGATAGACATCTTAATTGTTCACAAAACATGTTTCTTGTAAAATAGGTGTTTATATCTGCATGTAGCCTAAAAAAAGAAAAATTAGACACATAGTTTGTATAGTTTGACCTACAGTAACCTCTAAAATAGTCACCAAATATCCCTCAAAACAAAGAAAAAGTAAACATTTTATTAATAAATTAGATGTAATTTAAATATATTCATAAACTTGTTTCACTAAAGTATGTATTACCAAAAGTTGAACCCTCTTATCGTCAATGTATAATTTGCACACTGTCTATAAGGTGAGATATCTTGGTAGTATGTTGCTGCAGCTGTTAAAAATTGCATTAAATGTAATTTTACATTAATATCGATATCATTTGTACTGAACAGTGGCACTTTATGATCAGAATGATTCATATATACATGTGTAATAGCAAATAAATAAAACCCCTTTTACATTCACAAAAGACAACATCAAATCATATTTTGTTTCATATATTGTTCAGGTTTTTCTTTTTTTATTTTGTGGCAGCACTTTGTGCCATATAAAAAGCTATTAAATAATTCACTTTGTGTTTGATTTTTCTTTTTTGTCATTTAATTTTTTTTGAAAAATATTTTGTCCTTCCTCTTATGAAGTCCCCTCTTTCCTCACAATTTCCTCACAATCGATTGGCCGTAAACTTGTGAATTAATTTTTCCGTTGAACATTTATTTATTCATTTTCTTTTCCTGTGTCAAAGCAGCTTTACATTATAGTTTTAGTAAATTGAAACTTTGTCAGTCCAGTTTTCAGAGTTGAAGTTCAGTCTAGTTCATCTCAGTGTGGTTTAAATTTCCCTGCTGAAAGTTCAAACACTGAAGAGCAAATCCATTGATGGATTTGCATCCAGAGCAATGGATTTGCATTCAGAGCATAAAGCAAATCCATCGATGGATCCATCACCCTACAAATCCCAAACTAAGCAAGTCAGCGGCAACAGTGGTGAGGAACAAACTTCACCAGTTGACGAAAGTGAAGGAAAAAACCCTGAGAGAAACCAGGCTCAGTTGGGCACGACCATTTCTCCTCTGGCCAAACTTCTTGTGCAGAGCAGAAGTCTAGGTGCCAAAGGCTGGAGAACGCTCATGCAGTCTCATGCACTTCACTTCTCCATGACCGCCACAGCGTCTGCTCAGGATACGGCCTGGTCCAGGATTATGGATACCTCTAGAAGTCCTCTATGGTCGGCATCATCTCTTTACAGGTCGCAATCTCTAGAGAGGACACAATCTCTAAATAAGGACAGAATTTTCATTTTTGGTAAACTATGCCTTTTAAGGTGCAAGCAAAAAAAATTTTTGTTCCCTTTAGTGAAAAGTTCTTTAAAGAACCATCTCATGGTGTAAGGGGCTTTTTCATAATCTAAAGATAATTTTACTTTGAAAAGAACCTTTTGTGAAATTAAAAAGTTGCAAAGATGCTAAAGGTTCATCAGGGAACCATCAATGTCAATAAAGAACCTTTAGTTTTAAGTGTGTTTGAATGCTGTTGATGGCTGGTTAGTACTGTCACCTTATAGCAAGAAGGTCGCTGGTTTAAGCATTTCTGTGTGGAGTTTGCATGTTTTCCCCGTGTTGGTGTGGGTTTCCTCCGGGTGCTCCGGTTTCCCCCATAGTCCAAAGACATGTGGTATAGGAGATTTGAATAAATTGTCTAAACTAAATAGTGTATGTGTGTGAATAAGTGTGTATAAATGTTTCCCAGTACTGGGTTGCAGCTGGAATGACATCTGCTGTGTAAAACATATGCTGGATAAGTTGACGGTTCATTCCGCTGTGGCGACCCTTAATGAATATAGGGACTAAGCCGAAGCAAAATTAATGAATAAATGAATGAATGCTGTTGAATGAGCAGGAAACCATTTCTGGTCAACAAAAAACAACAAGTTCCATGTCTTGACTTGAAAACATTTGCCTGAATGTATTTGGATCATCTTCAAGAAACAAGGCCATAGAAAAAAATGAAACTATCTAATGTGTAGAAAATAGGGGCCATAGTTCTGAAATGTGTGACAGGTTAGATTGTGTTTATCAGTAAGCTTAAATATCTTTATAACCACACGGGTTAAAGTCTCAAAAGCATGATGAAATGAGAGGTCATATTGAGAGGTCTTTTAAATTGAACTCATACATGTATTCTGTTTACTATGGATTTTTCCCAAAAACAGAAACCTTTTTTAGTGAATGAAAAACATTGTAGTTATGAATTGTAGTTCAGTTCACTAAAGAACGATTTGTTGGTTCAGTTTAGTGTATCTAAAAAATAAAGCACTACTCATGTTAGGCATATTCTTGAAAGAATGATTAATTTGAGTGAATCATAAGCATCCGGCAACACTGATGTAGTCTGATTCTTGCAAGAATGACTCTAATCAGTTTGTTCATTTTAGTGAAAAAAAGTCCAGCAGCAATACTCTCAGAAATAAAGATAACCCTTTGTAACTCAACAACTGGGTTTGTCCATATTTGATCCAACGTTGGGTTATAGGACAACCCAGCATTTTGCAGAGGGTATAATGCAAATTTGTCA
Organism: Danio tinwini; assembly: GCA_903798205.1. Lineage (NCBI taxonomy): Eukaryota > Metazoa > Chordata > Actinopteri > Cypriniformes > Danionidae > Danio > Danio tinwini. The sequence goes on along the minus strand of CAIGQZ010001313.1, from coordinate 5,469,064 downwards.
AAACAGCTCTACAAAAAAACTAAAAAAACCATCAGTCTGAAACAACCTCAGTTGGTTTATTTCCAGAGAATGCTGGATTTGTTAATTAGTTAGATTATGATTTGGATTTGTTCAAATGGCATTGTAAGGAAGCTCTAATGACCTTTTGGGAAAAAATGCATAACAAACATTTATAAAATACCAAACATGCATATAAAATTATTGCAAAAAAATTTGGAGATGTTATTCCATGCAGTGACAGCAATAAACACTCACTGGCCACTTTATTAGGTTCACTTGTCCAACTGCTCGTTAACGCAAATTTCTAATCAGCCAATCACATGGCAGCAACTCAATGCATTTAGGCATGTGGACATGGTCAAGATGATCTGCTGCAGTTCAAACAGAGCATCAGAATGGGGAAGAAAGGTGATTTAAGTGACTTTGAACGTGGCATGATTGTTGGTGCCAGACGGGCAGATCTGAGTATTTCAGAAACTGCTGATCTACTGGGATTTTTATGCACAACCATCTCTAGGGTTTACAGAGAATGGTCGGAAAAATAGAAAATATACAGTGAGCGGCAGTTCTGTGGGAGCAAATGCCTTGTTGATGTCAGAGGTCAGAGCCAGACTGGTTTGAGATGATAAAAAGGCAACAGTAACTCAAATAATCACTCCTTACAACAGAGGTATGCAGAAGAGCATCTCTGAATGCACAACACGTCCAAGCTTGAAGCGGATGGGCTACAGCAGCAGAAGACCACACTGGGTGCCTCTCCTGTTAGCTAAGAACAGGAAACTGAGGCTACAATTTGAACAGGCTCACCAAAATTGCCAATAGAAGATTGGAAAAACGTGGCCTGGTTTGGTGACACTTTGGGCCCATTAGTACCAATTAAGCATCATGTCAACGCCACAGCCTACTTGAGTATTGTTGCTGACCATGCCCATTCCTTTATGACCACAGTGTACCCATCTTTTGATGGCTACTTCAAGCAGCACTTAACACACCATGTCATAAAGCGTGAATCATTTCAGACTGGTTACTTGAACATGACAATGAGTTCACTGTACTCAAATGGTCTCCATAGCACAGTCACCAGATCTCAATCCAATAGAGCACCTTTGGGATGTGGTGGAACAGGAGATTGCATCATGGATGTGCAGCCGACATATCTGCAGCAACTGCTTGATGCTATCATGTCAATATGGACCAAAATCTCTGAGGAATATTTCCAGTATCTTGTTGAATCTATGCCACGCAGGATTAAGGCAGTTCTGAAGACAAAAGGGGGTCCAACCCGGTACTAGTGAGGTGTACCTAATAAAGTGGCCGGTGAGTGAATGCAATTAATGAATATTATTCAGTAGTTAAATGATTAGTTACACTGTAAAAGAACAAAAAAATAAATAAAGTGTGACCTAGAAATGAAAGTCAAATAAGTTGATTTAGTTGGTAAAACAATACATAAAATGCAGTTTCAGCTATTCATAGCATATGTTGCAGCACATTATATGTTTATAAATATAGCAAAAAAGTGAAAATGCATGATCTGGTTTGCAGATTAAATCTCACAATAGTTGTTTTCATATCATTTTTTAAAAAATATGTAACAATTAATAGATAAGAATTATAAATGTGGTCATCTATGTGGTCCTTTGTGTACCTAATAAAGTGGCCGATGATATATATATATATCCAATTGTGCAATATTTTGAAATGTGTTGAATATATTACATATTTTATGTATGTAAAATCCCAAACACAAACCGGTATGCCATATATGTGATTTGCATATATTGTCATATATCAGATTTCTAAACAGTGACAGATGTGTTCTATCATGCAGTCTGAAATCATTATGAAGGCCTAAAATAGAACAACAACAAAGCATTTATTTGTTTTCAACCTCTTCCTCAGATTGCGATCATCATTCAGTCAGGAGGAGGATGTAGTCATCAGATGCTGTCTCTCTTTCCTCTCTAGATGTTACCTGGTGGGCGAGAGCTGCTGCTGCTGCTGACGTCACGTCCCCGTTACGCGCGCGCTCGATGTACTGCGCGCCGCATTCGGAGCAGCTCGAGCATTAAAACGCATCTGACCCGCATCCAGACCCTACATTAGCATCCTCGGGTCTAATAGCCGAGCTCAAGATGCTTCAGTCCCTCGCCGGTAATTCGTGCGTGCGCCTGATACAGAGCAACAAATCGGCATGGTATTTTCTGTTCCTGGTGCTCGGCTACGTGCTGTATCTGATCTTCGGAGCGGTGGTGTTTTCCTCGGTGGAGCTGCCATATGAAGACGACCTTCGCCAGCAGCTCAGAGAGATAAAGAGACTTTTCCTCCAGGAGCACCAGTGTCTGTCCGAGGAGCGGCTCGAGAGGTTTCTGTCCAAAGCCCTGGAGGCCAGCAATTATGGGGTGTCTATCCTTAACAACGCCTCGGCTAGCTGGAACTGGGACTTCACCTCCTCTTTGTTTTTTGCCAGCACCGTCTTGTCGACCACAGGTGAGCGAGTGAGCGAGCATTGCGGATGTGTCGTAAAGTTATATGGCAGCAGGACATTAAACATCTAACGTGGCATCCTGACACTCTCGGGATCCAATATGATCTGATTTATAATTTTTTAGTTCTGCAATGACACACATTTAAAGGGGTAGTTCACCCGAAATTGAAAAATAGCCTATGGGATTTGCTCAACATCCACCTGTTGTCACAATCCTGTTTGATCCTCATATTCTGTTGAAGACAAAAGACCTTATTCTGTAAAATGTTGGAAACCTGTAACTGTTGACTTCTATAGTATTTACTTTCACTATGGAAGTCAATGGTTATCAATATATATATATATATATATATATATAT
>CAIGQZ010001313.1:5449585-5461217 GCA_903798205.1 Danio tinwini | reverse complement strand
ATATTTAACAGAGAGAATTTTTATTTATATTTATCTTTTAACAAATATATACATCATTGTTTTAAAAAATAAATTTCTAATAACTGATTTATTTTATCTTTTGGCCATGATGGACAGTACACAATATATTAGCCTACTAGATATTTTTCAAGACACTAGTATTCAGCTTCAAGTGCAATTTAACTAGTTAATTAGGTAAGTTAGAGTACATAGGCAAGTCATTGTATATGTGCTTTAATTTACCTAATAATATAATTTTTATCCTAGCCAAAATAAAACAAATAAGACTATATCCAAAAGAAAAAAAATAGTATAGGAAATCCTATGAAAAATTCCTTGCTCTGTTGAACATCATCCGTAAGATATTTGGAAAAGAAAATTCAAAGGAGGGCTAATAATTCTGACTTTGCCTATTGTGCTCAGCATATATAAGTACACCCCTCACAAATCTATCTTTTAAATTCATATCTTTAATAGGAAGCTATACAATATTATATTTGTGCATATACTTTAGATTAGTCAGTACTGAAGCCAAATCTGGAGCTTATCTAACAAAATAACTTATGAGAAAGGTCAAAAACTAGTACACCCAAATGTATATGTTATAGCAAAATATTAAATACACATTTAAAAAAGAGGAAAAATCAAGAGAAGCAATTATGCTGAGCACTGTATATATGTGTGTGTTTATCTTGGGTCTCTTATATAAAGCTGTCTCCCCTGTCATTTAACACCTGCCTTAACACAGCAATGTTATGTTGAGACAGGTATCCAATTTCCAAATGGGCATAAAACAGACTCAATTGAAGAATGCTACAATTTGATGTGGTGTTCAGGTTGTGAACAAAAACGGTCTGCATTATCAGAAGGAAGTTCTTATAGTTCCTACTTTCATTATCAGTTCTGCTAAACTGTACCCCTGTTATATTTAAAACAAAAGAAAACGTTTAATGAAACCAAACCAACCCTGTTTCTTGAAAAAAAGAAACTTCCTTTATGACAAGCCCCAGCATGTACCAGAACTTTATTCCCAAAAGACAATGTCTGTTTACCCTGTATAGCCTGAAAAAATAATACTCAGAAAATCACATTTTTGAAATAAAACAATTTATTGAACTTTTTGGTGGTAAAAATGGGTAAAAAAAAAGTCATGTCGTATTTAATACTATTAATAATTATAGTGTTAATAATTGCTATAATTATTAGTATTCATAATAGTATTAATAATTTTAATAGGCTTTTATGTGCCAAATAGTATACAGTATTGAATAGTGTTATTTTAGTCAAAGAGGAATAAAAGTATAATTAAGAAGCCAAACTTAGCAAAAAAGTGCAAGTTGGTGTTATGTAAATGTTATTTAAAAGTAGTGTTAGTGATTTTAAAGCAGCTAGCAAGAGCCAAAGATTAGTGCTATGCGATGCTGGGAAAATATGTAGCATTGTTGTTGAGTGTTGCGATAATGATATTTTTTAATGATTTAAATTTTATGAACTTTCAAAAACATTATTTTATCAGCAATAATAAAAACATATTTATGTAATGATCATGCTAAAATAATCAGGTTATATTAATATAGATAATTATAATAAAAAAATGTATAGACTAAAAACATTTTCAATTCAATTCAACTCACCTTTATTTGTATAGCTTATACAATGTAGATTGTGTCAAAGCAGCTTCACATTCAGCTCGATTGTGTCAGTTCGATTTTCAGATCAGTTCAGTTCAGTTTAGCTCAGTTCAGTGTGGGTTAATAATCACTACTGAGACTCCAAACACTGAAGAGCAATTCCATCGATGCGCAGCTCTACAGATCCCGAACCATGCAAGCCAGTGGCGACAGCAGCAAGGAAAAAACTTCACCAATTGGCGAAAGTGAAGAATTAAAAAAACCTAGAGAGAAACCAGGCTCTTGTGCAGAGCTGCAGTCTAGGCGCCGGAAGCTGGAGAATGCTGGATCTCAGCGAAGACTCCTCTGTCCTTGGAGCATCACAGGAATCAGTCTCATGCTCTCCACTCCTACATGACCACCACAGCTGCTCAGTATGCGGCCTGGTCCAGGATTGTGAAAACCTCGGGATCATCTTGTCGCTGGTCTTGGATCGCATCAGTGGTGCTGCATAGTCTGAGGGCCTCGGGATGAGTACCCCTAGGTGGAAATAGAGAATAAGAGAATAATTAGCGTAGCTGCTGTTCATAGTGTTTTTAATTGAGATGCAAAAACCTGCGTGGGGCACAATTATGCGTCATACCGCTAAGTGATGCACTGAGTGTATGCTTTGCTAAAAAGATAGGTTTTTAATCTAGTTTTGAAGAGTGAGAGTGTGTCTGAGCTTCGAACATTATCAGGAAGGCTATTCCAGAGTTTAGGGGCCATAAATGAGAAGGCTTGACCTCTCTACTAAAAACATCACGAATGACTGAAAACCTTGGCGGAAATTTAGATTCTCATCAGCTGTTGTCATTTTCCTCTCTGTCTGCCAGCATAAGTATTTATTTTCAGCTCTAGGTTCACCAAACAAAAGATAGTAAAGGCCCCATCTGATTAGTTAGATTTGGTTAGATAAACAACCTACAACCTATGCATGCAGCATTTCATTTATTGCAGTTTGCTGCAATATGGATATTGCATATATACTCTTATCTTGATGATGACGATTTTTCGATATATTGGGCAGCCGATAACAATATTTTTATATAATGTGCAGCCGATATTCATTTATTCATTCATTTTCGGCTTAGTCCCCTTAATAATCTGGGGTTGCCACAGTGGAATGAACCGCCAACTTATCCAGCATATGTTTTAAGCAGCGGATGCCCATCCAGCTGCAACCCATTACTGGGAAACTCCCATACACTCTCATTCACACACATACACTAGGGACAATTTAGCCTACTCAATTCACCTGTACCGCATGTATTTGAACTGTGGCGGAAACCGGAGCACCCAGAGGAAGCCTATGCCAGCAACTAGCACTAGCAATCTTCTTGCTGTGAGGCGACAGCGCTACCCACTGCGCCACTGTGCTGCCCGCAGCCTATATTGAATATTTTTTTATATATTGGCAGCTGATAACATACATTTTTTAATATATTGTGCAGCCAATTATGTTTTTCTTTTTGGATATATTGTGCAGCCAATAACAATAATCTTTTGATATATTGTGCAGCCAATAATGATAATTTTACTATATATTGTGCAACCAATTACAGTAATTTGATATTTTGCACAGCTCTACTTTATACTGATGGACGTTTTCTGTAAATCGTTTTATTAAAGTATGAGCAATATTTTCTGCTTAAAATTGTACAGTTTTTTTTACAGTTGGTTTACACTCCGATCTAGAAAACACAAACAGGATAACAAATCATTCCATCAAAGCCCAATTACCACTGGATTTGTTGGAGAAGTGTGAACTGGCCAGTATGAGTAAAAGTGTTGTTTTGAGATTTACCAAGACAGACAGATTTGTAATTTTTATATAATTAACACAGGCATGCAATACCCCTCTATATTCATGCAAGTTATGCAAAATATATTTTAAAATCTTTTTTTTTTATGTACAAAAGGAACTTTGAACAAGACAAGTTAATAGAGAGTAGAAAAAGACCTTAGTGGTGACCACAGGTCTTTTTTTACCTGAAATGGCAAAGATCTTTTCTGTTTTCATGTTCCTTAATGAAAGTTATCTCCATGTTGAATTTGGATTGTATATTGTTTATAAATTGTTTTAGCCCTGTTATTGCTGTTAACGGCACAAACTACAGAAACACATGCTACCACAATCTTGTTTGTGTTTGGTGTGTTTTTGAATAGTTGTTAGTGATTTGAAAAATATGACCAAATTTATGTCTAAATTCTGCTGAAGAGAATGAGTTACATCCATTCTTTAGTATAGACATGTAGGATAATTTTCACCCATGTCTACACAAACATGAAACGTGAATTGACAAATTTTTATTTAAATAATTTTAATTTACACAACCATTCAAATGTTTTGGATTGGTAAATGGAAAGATGTCTCTGATGCTCACCAAAGCTGCATTTATTTGACCAATTACACAGTAAATACTGCAATATTATAAAATATTGTTACAATTTAAATGACGTTTTCTTCTTGTTGTAAAATACAATTCATTACCTGTTATAGCAGTCTTATATCATTGTAATATGCTGATTTGGTTTTAATAACAGTTTTATGTTCTTCTCAGATTATTTAGGTAAAGCAGAATAGTGTTTATTTGAAACTAATTTTGTGACCATTTGTAACATAAAAAAGCACTTTTTAATTAATTTGGTGAATAATAATTAAAATATTGTTCACTTTTTTGAACAGTATTACCTTACATTAAGAGTCATTTCATCATTAGCAATAAGCAAAATCAATTTAGCATCAAATTAAAGGGGTTGTTTACCTAAATGTGATAAGTCTGTCATCATTTATGCATCCTCCACTTGTTTAGCTTTTTACTGAATTTTTCATATTTTTATTTTAATTATAAAAAAATAATAGTTCCTCAAAAAATCTTGTGTTTAACAGAAAAATAACCACAGGTTTTGAAAACTTTGTAAACAACTTTCATTTTTTGGTGAAGTTGCCATGTAGAGTATAAACTGATTTTTATTGTGTTTTCATGTATGTCCACACTTCCTTATTACTTTCTCGATAATGCAAATCTGTCTCTAGCAAATTTGTGTCAGGAGCCCGAGGCATTTAGTAAGAGCCTACGAACTAACCTGATTGTGTATGTCCATAATATGAGATTGGCCATTACTTGTGAGCTTTAGGGAGGCATTAAACTACTGAGAGCAGAAACGAGAGCAATATAATCTGTTTATTTCAGTGATACACAACAAGAAATTAAATTACAGTGCTGGACTAAATGATTAATTCATCGATAATCCAGGATAGGGGCCTACTGGGTGTTAATCCGTGTCTGAGAATGGCTGTGAAACAGTATGGTTTTGTTTTCAGTGAAGAGAAAACAGTGTTGATGCATGTTAAGCTAGATTCATGATGGAAATGGCTTTGCAAAAGGCAATGCTTAAAATACAAATGAAATCAAAACTAACCATATGATTTTGTTAGCTCACATTGCTAGTTTTGTGGTGAACAATTCATCTGTGCATGTCGTTAAGAAAAAAAAAGGTTTGCCCTTGTAATCTTTAAATGAAATCTGAAAATGCACTTCCTGTTTGTTTTTTTCAGTTAAATTGTCAGATCACTTATGTTTTAGTTATTGGGCGTGGCTAATATACTTAACCACACCCCTCCAACTGTCAGTTTTGACAACAAAATGGTGAGGAGGAGGAGGAGTCTGTTAGGTTGTAATAACTCTTCTAAAACCCTTTTTCCTGATCTATATGAATAAAATGCCTACTTTACTACATCCAATCAGCTCACAGTCGAAAAACAAGCCACACCCACTGTTTTCTCATTTAATATTTCCATTTCTCTAGGAACTCCATCACAATGCAAAGAAAAAACTGTGCAGCTTTGGGCTCATGTGGACTTTAAAGCGGATCTATTAAGCAAAATAAACTTTGATGTGGTGTTTGAACATTCATGTGTGTACACAGTGTTTGCAAAGAACCAGCATATAATGTTTAAAAATCCACCCACTCATAAATCAGTTGCCCCGCCCCTACGACAATCTGTTCTATCAGCATAGCTCAGTAAGAATCACTGCATTAAAGAAATGTTCTCTTCAAGAGCAGTGAGTGATTTTCTGTTTTTCTTTAGTAGTTTAAATAATATGAGCAGCACAGACCACAGTAGCTGTTATATATTTTACACTGCTGTAATTTTAATAAACAAATCTGAAAATATGTATATAATTTTTCCCCCACTGTTTATGTTGACAAGCATAACAGCTGTGTTTATGTGAAGGTTTGTGTGCATTTGAGAGTTTATGTACAATAAGAGTTTAAATGCAACTTTTGTTTTAATACTCGCATGGAATGCAGCACTTTTTGTGTATGCACTCAAAAAATTCATTCATCATTCATTTTTTTCGGCTTAGTCCCTTTATAACCTGGGGTCACCCATCACAGCGGAATGAACCACCAACTTATCCAGCATATGTTTTACACAGCGAATGCTCTTCCAGCCACAACTCATCACTGGGAAACAACCATACACATTCATTCTCACATATACATACACTATGGACAATTTTCTTACCCAATTCACCTATAGCGCATATCTTTGGACTGTGGGGGAAACCAGAGTCACCAGAGGAAACCCACGCGAACACTGGAAGAACATGCAAACTCCACACAGAAATGCCAACTGACCTAGTCGAGGCTCGAACCAGCGACCTTCTTGCTGTAAGACGACAGTGCTACCCACTGCGCCACCATGCTGCCGCATTTAGAAAATAATAGCAATAACTATAGAATACACAAGATGTGTCACTCACTACATTTTTGAATGGGGAAAAGTGCAACGGTCAATATGGCGAATGAAGCTCTGCCTCCAAGTACAGTAGCCAAACATTGATCGCTATAGACTGACATTTCTCCAGGAGAGGGGCTTGGACCAGGCGTGTGCTCTTACGAAAGTTTCTGCAGTTGTTATGAACAATGTTGGGGGTAACATGTTACCAGTAACGTGAGTTACGTAATAATATTACTTTTAACGAGTAAAGCAATGCATTTCTTTAAAAAGTAAGAAATAATATTTGAGTTACTTTTTTGAAAATGTAAAGCAAGTTACTTTTTAGTTTAAGTTTAGTTTAAGTGCGAATAAAGCAGCGTTTCCATCAAACGAGTCAAATCGAACAAAATCGTCACTTCCTGATTAACTGGCGCCAAATATCAAGAGTAAAAACTGGAATTGCTGCCATAAGAGAAGCTGCGTCAAACTTTTCTTCATCTAATAAATGACTTGCGCCTCAGAAGGAAATCCTGACACGCAGTGAACGAGCGGTGGTGTTTGAAGGTGTCAGACGCGGACGCTCTTGATTTTGGATATCATTAATAGCATAATAACACTAATACTTAAATGGTAAGGCGTTTTAGAATGACCAAAACAACATTTCAGATGTGCTCAGCCGGCTGGTTTGGTCCTTTACACACATTTTTATCATCACATGATCTTTTATAACAAAATCAAATTACCTGTTTTAATGCGCATAGTGGAATTTGTGCGGTAAAAGTGTTTCCATCGTAGTTTATGCGCATCTTTTATTATCAAATAAAAAGTTTATCCTACTCAGTTATGTGCATATGTTTTTTTTATGCGCATTTTCAAAATTTATGCGCATCATGGCGTTTCCATCAACTGTTTTTTTATGAGCATGTCCAAAATGCGCATAAAAATAGGTGGATGGAAACATAGCTATTGAGAGAATGTGTTCAATCTTTTCTCAATGGACAGTGATTTTAGTGATTTTACTGACAAATAGTACAAAAGTGGGGTCAGGAAATTCTCAGATAACATTATCCTAATATATATATATATATATATATATCTCTGTGTGTGTGTGTGTGTGTGTGTGTGTTGTTTTAAATGTAAATGAATGTGTAGGTTATACAGTGTGTAAAAAGAAAGAAAAAAAAACAAGTTCTGAAAGAGATCAAGCGGTAATAAAACGTAACAAAAAAAAAAATGCAAAAGAAAGGTAACGCATTACTTACAATAAAAAGTAACTCAGTAAAGAAACTAGTAACTCAATATTGTAATGCATTACTTTCAAAAGTAACTTTCCCCAATACAGACATGAGAACTATATCCCCATAAAGCTTGAAATCTGTGCTTCTAAATGAACCAACTACACTTAAAAACAAAAGTCTTTTCAGTTTTGTAATCTCTATAAAATTAACGCAAAGTAGAGTCTGTCCTGTCAAACGTAGATCACATGACAGCAACTACACAAACACACACATTAGCTTTACCTTAGGCAAACTGAAAAAATGGCAATTTAGTTTGATTCAAATGTTTAGAAACAAAACTTAAGAGACAGTTGTGTTATATTTATTGGTGATTCTGAATATGAAATTTAATCATAAGCTTGGCAAACCGTTCTGGAGAATTTTATGTTTCCCTATTCAAACAGAATGGGCGAGAGCGGATCAAAGATGGCCGCAGAGTGTAATGACTTACCTTAACAGGACTTTGTTAATAGTTAGTAAGGTTGTAGTTGGGTTTTTGGGTTTGATTAGGTATGTAGAATAAAATCATGCTTTATAGCTACTAATAAACAGTTCATATCTTAATAATAAACAGGTAAAGTGTCAGTAGTTAATAGCATGAATTGTGACTTAATAAAAAGTGTCACTGAAAAATACAGTTTTTGCTTCTACTAAATCGGGAAATAAACAACGTGGTCCTAAAACTTCACAGGCACATTCTGCGTAATCTAAGACTTACTGTACATTACAACTTGTAAAAAGAACCAGAATGAGTCCCATTTCATGATTAATTTGCAGTGCTTTTTACACTTGCTCTTGTATTCACAGGATACGGTCACACTGCCCCTCTCTCTGATGGCGGGAAGGCGTTCTGCATCATTTATTCAGTGATTGGCATCCCCTTCACCCTCCTTTTCCTCACGGCTGTGGTGCAAAGGATCATGGTCTACAGCACGTGGAGGCCCATCATGTATGTTCACACACGCTGGGGTCTGTCTAAACCCCTGGTGGCCCTGGTTCACGCAACTCTGCTGGCTGTCGTGGCTGTGTCCTGCTTCTTCCTCATCCCTGCCGCCATCTTCTCTGCCCTAGAAGAGAACTGGAACTTTCTGGAGTCCTTCTACTTCTGCTTTATCTCCCTTTCCACCATCGGCCTGGGTGACTATGTGCCCGGAGAGGCCTTTAACCAGAAGTTTCGTGAGCTCTACAAACTGGGCATCACTGGTGAGTGTACTTTCAAGTTTTTTAATTATAACAATACATAAAAATGAACAATACAGAACATCGGAACTAAGCACCAAACAAACCACAGTAAAACATACACACACAGTATATACAAATTAATAAATAAAATAATAATAAATAAATAAAAAGGGAGGAGATACAGTATAAACCAATAAGAAAAACTATTTTGTCAAATCAAATCATGTGGTACAGTTTTATATCATTTAAAAAAAATATTTTGCCCCTTCCTCTCAAAGAATATGTGATCTTTTTGAATGGTATACAGTTTTGTGAGTGTAGTTTATGCTTTGCTTTCTTTTGGTGTGCACTGAATGCATATTAGATAGCACTACAGCTCCAATAATACAGCACTAATGGCCCATTTCCACTGAGTGTTACAGTATGGTAGGGTACTTGTCACCCTTATGAGGCTTACGTTTCCACTGCCAAAAGGGTACTAATGGTGACAGAAAGTTTCAGTCAACGTCATTCTCACTCAGGGAAATGTCTAAAGTAAAGCTGTATGGGTCGTTCACATATCATATGAGAAGCACCTCTCACAAAACAGATGCTTTATACACATAAATACTTGTGCATAAATGTTCATTACTAACCTTTCTATGAACATGATTTGATTATAACTGCAGATCAATGATCTGCAAGTGCAAAATAGCCTACTGTAACGACTGCAATTCTATATAATATAAATAAATAAATGTAACATGTATGAACATTATTATTTTTTATTATAATTATTTCTTAAGAATTGTCCAATTGAGTTTCACATTACCTTAAATAAAAAAAAAATCATCATTTTATTTTTAAGAATTGTCCAATTGAATTTAATATTACCATTTAAACTTAAATGCTGAATTAAAATTTGTTTAAATATTTGTATTAGAAATGTTTGCAGACGTTCACTTGTAAATACACTTTTTAAAAATATAAACATAAAACTACATTTTAATAATTAGACATTTGAAAAGAAAAATAAATAAATAATTAAACAAATAAATAAACATGCACTCCCCCAACCAATCAGCCACCAGTGCTATCCAATGGTAAAAGTAGGTACTAAAGACATAGTACACATATTAATCACAAGTTTGTAGAAAGGAAACAAAAGGGGAATACATTTTTTCAAATAACAAAACCTTGTCTATTATTTATCACATATGTAATGTACCTAATAACTCTGGCAGCCATCATTTAAGAGTTGGAAATACTTTTTTCTTCCAAAACAAAAGGATAAGTTTTTTGGTGGAGATCAACCCATATGAAACAAACAGTTGTTTTACCTGTGTAAGTCTCAAAAATTCTTCGGAAACTCCAAATATAATTAATGTTGAATCTGTTTAATCGGAATGTCTAATTCAGGGGTGTCCAAACTCGATCCTGGAAGGCCGGTGTCCTGGATAGTTTAGCTCTAACTCTAATCAAAACACACCTGAACCAGCTACTTAAGCTCTTACTAGATATACTAGAAACTTCCTGGCAGGTGTGTTGAAGCAAATTGGAGCTAAACTCAGCAGGACACCGGCCCTCCAAGACTGAGTTTGGACACCCCTGTATCTGAAAAAACTTGAAATATGTTTTTTCAGAAACTCTGTAATTTACGGCACATAGGAATGAGACAAGTTGGAACCTAAAAATAAATTAAAATTAAATGCTAAAATGTTGTGCTCCAGTTTTCTATACCTTACATTTACACATTTACCAAGCTAAGCGTGATTTACTGAGCAAACACACCTGTGGATTCACTTTCTCTTAGTGTGAAAACTAGAAGTGAAACACTGAACAGTATAAAATTAACTTGTAAAAAATCCCTTTTGACTTTCTTTCATGTGATAAATCATCATCTTGTAAAAGTCTGGACTGCTGTCTTAGAAGCAGATGATAAAATGAAGGTAAAATGCAATTGCATGTTATTTAAGGTACAAGCTGTTTCTTCCCTGCTGCTCTGCTGCTCCATCTAGTGTATTATTTATGAAGCAAAGCTGCTCTCGTTTTTCAGAAAGTGGCATGAAGCGCCACATGGCTGCCTGCTGGTGTACTCGTGTGGGTTTAGTTGATGCAGATGGTCCCGTCTCTTTATGCGGAGGACGGTGAGAAAGAGCCACATTCGCTGTCATAGTGTAATTGTGGAAGAAGCGTCATTTGTGAATAATGCCCACACATGCTGACTAGTGGAATTGAATTTCTTTTTCTCTGACTCTCTCTGTTGGATGTATTCCATAAAGAAACACGGAGCAGAACTTAATTTTATGCACTGGAATATAACTAGTTTATTGCTCTTTTAAAATATGTATTTTAAAACATATATGTTTTTCTTTCTTTTAAAAATATATATTTTTAATGTTTAGTTCAAGGATGACAAGTGTCTAACTGACAAGTGTTTTTTTGCCAACTAAATGAAATGATATATATATATATATATATATATAGACCATTTTGAGGGATGTAAACAAAAACAATGGTCCTAACGTATTTCCTGTTTTACATTTTTAATTTCTACATCTTCCGAGAATTTAAAAAAGAGCCACATATTGATATTGAAACATATTGAAAAAGTTCTGATAGCTGTTTTAACATTAAGTTATGATTGAATTGTCTCTTGTTACTGTTATGAAATAGTTTGATAACAATGACATCAGCAAAAATTTGAAACATTGAAATGGTCTATATATATATATATATATATATATATATTGGATATACACAACAACATTGAAGACAAAATTATCATATCAATTTTTTTTAAAATTCCCAAG
>CAIGQZ010001313.1:5422254-5444585 GCA_903798205.1 Danio tinwini | reverse complement strand
TTATAGGCTAAGTATAATTAAATAAAAACAAATATATATTACTTTCTCCTGTGGAGCACAGAATATGTTATTAGAAAGATTCTTAGTAAACTGAAAGCATTTGGTTATCAACTGGTTATTTTTCAGATGATCTTTTTGTGTTTTAGCAGAAGACATTTATCAAGGTCTGAAGTTTTAAGTTCTTATTTGAAGTCCTAGTTAAGTTCTAAGTTTTAAAGGTGCTGTGTGTAAGTTTTTGACCCTTCTAAAGCATAAACACACCATAATATGTTTGGACATATTTAAGAAACAAGCTAAGTGAAAATTCTTGTTTATCTGAAAAACAATGCTGAAGTCAGATATTCTGCTTTGAAACAGTTCTTGTTTTTTTTTTTACCTGCACAATGCCAGCTTACCCAATTATATTTCAGTACCCCGGGATGCCTTGTTGAAAAACCACATATTCTATTCATTCAGTCAGGAAGACTCTCTAAGTATGCATCCGTGTCGAAATGCGACCTCCGGTGGACAGCAGACTTCCACATGAGGTTAGCAAATAATATAATATTACAAGCGTAAACATTAGGTGAGCAGGTTACATTGTAACCGCGTGTCCTAACAACACGCTACATGACGAGATTTGCAGTTATAAGGAATTTGACTGTTTGCACCAGACGAAACATGACAGCAATTGAAATACAGCCATTCAGAAGCACAGAATATGCACTCACTCACGAAATGGTAAAGTTTATAATCTAATACATATTAAACCTCTTTAACATTAATGTATATGCTGAATCGCTCGTGTTGGTTTTGAGTCACAGTTGTTGTTCAATTTTAAATGGTATATTTATTTTCAAGATCTGAGGTGAACTATCTGCTGCTGCTTTCAGTATATGGCAATACATGTCATGTAAAATGGCACTTAAACTCACATTTTTAGCATGTGCACATTTTAGAAGCCTTTTCTAATATATAAATTCGAGGTGTTGGTTAGAACCAAAATGTCTTTTAATATGGAAAATATTCCTTCTGTCGCGTGTCGTTGCTTTTATTTAGAACACAATTTAAATCATCCATGCTCGATAGTCTCGCTGTTGGTCGTCAATCTGGAAACCTGCACTTGCATTTGTTTTGATCCAGGAGTGCAATACCTAGTTCAACCACTGTCAAACTTACATACTGCACCTTTATGTCCTTATAAACTGTGTCCCTTTTATTTTAATTGTAAAAAGCTTACTGTTACCGTTTTATTAACTATTATTATTTTATTTTGGTGGGATTAGATTTTTTGTGGTAATCAACTTTTGTCATAATTGCTGCAACTTAAAAACTAAACCCAAAATGTTCTTTTAAAGTCAGTTCTCACAAGCAGACTCTAAATCGAGAAGCGCTCCCGATGTGAACTCAACAGAAACACTCTTCTCAGATCTTCATGAATGCGTAATGACAGCTTAACTTGCATATAGTGTGGGAAAACGGTCAATGAGCGTAGCAGTTGCACATAATTTATTTAAGTTTCAGTTCTGGCTTGTGAGATCTACCTTGCAAACAGCTTAGAGAAAGATGTAAAGGATATCCAGTAGCTGATAATCTCATGCAAGCTGCAGGGCTTAATGCAGGGGTGTCAAACTCAGTTCCTGGAGGGCCGCAGCCCTGCACAGTTTAGTTCCAACCCTAATTAAACACCTGATCGTACTAATTGAGAGCTTTAGTCTTGTTTGATACCTGCAAATAGGTGTGTTGAAGCAGGGCTGGAACTAAACTGTGCAGGGCTGCGGCCCTTCAGGAACTTAGTTTGACACCCCTGGCTTAATGCATTAACATGTTCAAACTATAATGTAGCATAAGTCAGTGTAGAAGCACAAAAATGTGTTAGCCTGCTCAAAAGGGAGATATTACACCCTTTTGGCAATTCATATAGCATTCATCTATAAAAAATAATTTAAATGTTTTAAAGGAAAAACATGCTAGAATTCATTGTTTTCTTCTCTAAGAAATGTATATTTTACATTGGTATAGGGGAATAGATCACCCAAAAATGTATATTATTTCCACTTGTTCCAATCCTGAGTTTGTTTCTACTTCTAAACACAAAAGAAGCGATTTAGAAACATTTTGGAAAGGTGGTGTATTACCAAAAGATCCTACTTTATTATCTTTTCCTATCTGTTTGGTAATCTGCTTTAATTTTAATTAGGACCACATTTAGGACATCAATTCCTTAGTTCAATACCTTATTAACTACAGATAGGAAAGTGGTATTACACAAACATCCCAAACAGACAAATACAATGCTGTCCTAACTTCAAAAAGCTAATAAAAAACAATGGCAACAAGTTAGTTCTCCAACAATGGCCTTTCATTTATTGATGATTGAAAATGAACAAAGACATTTAATGGTAGAAAGACCCTCAGAGGACCCTGAAATTTGAATGTAAAAGTTTTACATTTTGATTGAAAAAAAAAAAAACAGTTTTGCTAATCCATTTTGTTTAGGCTAACTCATTAACTCAAATCCCCAAGCATGGATGGTCAAATTTGATGACAATTTGAAGTCACGTCCCACCTCTTTAGAACTAAAACAGCAAAGAATCTACATAACAAACTTCATGAAGTTAGCCTTAATGTTGGAAAAATAAACTTGGGATCAAAGAGTTTTTACCCGTTGCAGAATTGGTCACTCCAGGACGTCACAAGTTTTTAATTCTTAGAGAAGATCCTCCCATATTCTGGATTTTGTAAAAGCACTTTGACTATGAAACAAGTTTTATTAGGTTATAATTTTATTTTATTCACTGGATTCTTTCAGAGATTTTTAACAGTGTTAATCTAAATACACTTTAAAAGTGTAAAACCTTAATATAATCCATGGTTCTAGTTTACATTTTCTTGCCATAAAACTGGCATAGCATAAAACTTTCATTCATTAATTTTCTTGTCGGCTTAGTCCCTTTATTAATCCGGGGTCGCCACAGCGGAATGAACCGCCAACTTATCCAGCACGATTTTACGCAGCGGATGCCCTTCCAGCCGCAAACCATTTCTGGGAAACATCCACACACTCATACACTACGGACAATTTAGCTTACCCACAGCTGACACATTTTGAGTTAAGAAACTTTTTGTAATAGGCCGTCTACTGTACTTGACTACTGTATTTTCCCCTACTATTGACATCTGCTGCTATCATTTTCCAAAATTCTTCAAAAAAAAATCTTCTCTCGTGTTAAACAGAAGAAAAAAGCTCTAATGGTTAGAACTAATTACGTACATTTTCATATTTGGGTGCATTATACTATTAAGATTAGTCTATTTACAATGTTTTTTTTGATATAAGGTAAATTAATGGCTGGTTCCATGCGTCCTTGTCTTGAGCTACTGAAATCCATTGTAATTCTGTAATAATCCAGGCTGAATTCTGGTTCAGTATTAATCGACTGATTGACTGTATAAACTCGTTGGCATTTAGAGCCTTAGTGGCAATTTAATGAACATAAAAGGATGAATGCTATTTTTGAATCATGCCTGAGGTCTTGTTTACAGTAGAGTGCTTGTATTACGAGTGTGACGGAAAATCGCACTGAACCGCAGACGTGTCTCGTCACTTTCACCGCTGTAGAATGTCATGACATTTTTATCACAATAGACTAAAAGTTGAATGTTTTTTAGGACTGTTATGTCTGAGCGGGGGGATTATTTACAGACAGTCACGTTTTTACATTAACAGACATGCTGAATCCGAGCTTCGCCTTGGGAGCTTGAATGTGCTGATGTGACTTATTTATTGTGTGAATAATGAATTGTTCTGTGACGTCGCTGCAGGATTATTTGTGCTTATTTGCCCTTGGGGTTTTGCCGCATGAGTCTGTATGATCTGCTACGGTGTCTTGACATTGTATCAGTGCAGCACAAAACCATGTATTCATTATTGAATATTTTACAGTGTGTGTATCAGTAGTGCATTTAGGAAAACACAAGGGCATACTGTCATTAAGTTACGTGAAAGACTGTTGAATAAATGTGGTCATTTCCATAAATATAAAGACTCTTGTTTGCTGGATTAAGGCTTGGAAACATTTTAACTTCGAAATAGCGCTCCTGAAATCGCTATAAACTAATTGTGTTTGTCTTAATGACAACCTACGCACAAAAAGGGCAAACAAGCTATTACACTGCCAGTTAAAAATGGACCAGTAACACTGCTATCGCTAATAGATTAGCTTTCTTCTTATTTGCCAATCAATGCAAGATTAAGACAAAGCAAGATACTGAATGTAATATTTTAACTTGCGCTTCGTTAAAGACTTTACTACACAACAAATTTCTCAAAGGTTAAACCAATAACTGGACAAGCCTCGAGTCAGATGTGACGAGGGGGCTGTTCCATAAACCAAGCCAAAGTCCCTTTAAAGACAGGTCATTTCACCCAGTGGTCATCTTTGAAACACCGTCTCGGGCAGTACGCTTGGGCATTCTGTCTGAATGGGGAGACATCAAATTCTCAAAAACTGCTTGCCAAGCTTACCATTGAATTTCATATTAGGAATCACCAATAAGATTAAAACAACTGCCCCTTTAGTTTCATTTCTAAATATCTAAATCACACAAGCCCCTCCCCCGGAGTATAGTCAGTCTATAGTGATCGATGATTGGCTCCTGTACTTGAAGGCAGATTTTTTTTTTTACCATATAGTGATCAATGATTGGCTCCTGTGCTAAGCGGGGCTTTATTCACCATATTGGCCGTTACATATCAAACTCAGCTACTCTGGTAAGTAGACTGGTCCGGGGCAGGTTAACTTTCAGGCCAAGTCTTAAATTCATGGAATAATCAGTAGATGGATTTGGGCCGAGCAGTAGCCTCACTTTAAATTTAAAGAGATTTTCCCACAGGGCGGGGAAACAAGTGTCAAAGGGAAAGCAGTAATTTGTAACGGTTTTGGGAGCAAATTAAATAATTTTTTATTGCCATCGTTTTAAACTTAATGTGCTGACGTTAAGCACATTTTATACATTACAGTAAGTCTGCAATGCATTAAAATGTTTTCTTGCAAGTAACAATTAGCGGTAAAGGCCGATTTATACTTCTGCGTCAAGCGCACTCGTATGCTACGGTGCAGCCTACGTGTGGACGCATAGACCCTCGCCGTAACCGTCGGTGATGTTGACGCGCACCTCTCAATGCGCAGCCCACGCGTAGGCTGCGCCGTAGCATACACGTGCGCTTGATGCAGAAGTATAAATCGGCCTTGAGGCATATGCAGTGGGTTACGGCGATCACTTGACGCAGAAGTATAAACCAGGCTTAAGTGCGCACTCACACACAAAGCACAATTTTAATATATTGTGACAAATATTTAAGTTAACGTTAATAGGCCTACATAATGACCTAAATTTTAAAATATATTGCTACATATGCAGCTTATTGAGACGATCTGCAATTTCCTGTCAGCCTTTTCTCTTGCAAGCCAAACTGTAATTTGGATTATGATTTAAATTATTATGTATTAATAATATTATTATGTTTGCACTCTAAAAACAAGCGCTACTCACTCGCTGTCTCAGTTCTCATAGTTGCATCTTTGCTCGACCTTTAGAGTTTCACGGCAGTAAGGTGCACGAGTAGTATTCTAGATCATTTCAACTGAACTCAGATTAGTTCGATCAACTGATCTTCAACTTACTGTTATGGAACCAATTTAAGCTCGGATGTTTAGTTCGGCTCTCTGAAGTCAGGTTTTTGCCTTTAAACCCCACTTTTCTAAACAACTTATGACACAACCTCCAGCTCTAACAACTTTAGTATGAGTCAAGACAAATGTTTATACTTTAATACTTTATTAAAATTGTTTTGAACAAATACAAATAACAAACAAACACAAATAATGAACACAAAAAGGAGCGAAAAAGCATTAAAAACCATGCTTTTGCACTTTAAGCAGCAGGTCATCACACAGTTCTGTGACATCTTTGACTTCTTTAGCCTGTAAAAAGAAAAAAAAAAAAAGTTAAAAATAAGTTTAAGTTCTTAAGCTTTTATTTATATATATATATAAATAAATATAAATATATTAGGGCTGTCAATTGATAAAAAAAAATTAACTAATTAATCACACTTTTTTGTGTGATTAATCACGAAAAAAAAAATCCTAAATACAGGCATTGGAAATATAGAAATTGAAAAATTATAATAATAAAAGTATTGAATACAAACAATTGTATTCATTGTAAAGTTGTATTGCGAGTTGAGATAATTAATTATAAAGTAGAAACAATTTAGCTTTGTCCTCCTTAACGTTTCGTCACCTTGGAATTATAAGGTTCTATCTGCGTTCTGAATGATTTTGAGATATTGAGCTTCAAAGTTTTTGCATTCCATAGCAAACAGCATGTGTGTAACATTTGTTTTTATAAAAGGTCTTAATGTAAACAACTTATAAAAAAAACATCCCATGATGTAAATAAGTTGTCATTTAATAAGAATGTCAATAACTCAATTTTGACAAAAATGTCAGACAGAACCTTGTAATTGTAAGGTGACGATTAAACCAGTTGCTAAGACAGACCGAGAGAGAGAGAGAGAGAGAGAGAGCGCGAGAGCATGTAATTATGTTTATATCATGAATTAGCATGTTGCTAGTATGTTTATTGCATAAATTAGCATGTTGCTAGTATGTTTATTGCATAAATTAACATGTTGCTTGTATGTTTATAGCATAAATTAGCATGTTGTTAGCATGAAGCTAGTATGTTTCTAGTATGGATTGGTACATCACTAGTACGCTTCTAATATGTGTAGAGAGAGAGAGAGAGAGAGAGAGAGAGAGAGAGAGAAAGAGAAAGAGAGAGAAATTTGCTTAAACTAAGCGTTTTAAAGTATGGCTTTATTTCTCAATCAAGGATTCTGACACATCAATGTTAAGCAGACGCTTTACAAAAGTTGATCACGTCGCCCTCAACCCGAAAGTGAAATAGAAAATATATATATATAAATAAAATCACTATGATACTGGTTCTAGTATAAATTAGCATGTAATTATGTTTATAGCATGAACTAACATGTTGCTAGTATGTTTATATCATGAATTAGCATGTTGCTAGTATGTTTATTGCATAAATTAACATGTTGCTTGTATGTTTATAGCATAAATTAGCATGTTGTTAGCATGTTTATAGCATGAATTAGCATGTTGCTAGTATGTTTCTAGTATGGATTGGTACATCACTAGTACGCTTCTAATATGGATTGATATATTAGCATGGATTAGTATGTTGATAGTATGTTCAATGTAAAGTCAAATGGCAGTTTTTTTACAATGGAAGTCTATGGGACAGTTGCTAGGGTGCTGTAAGTGGTTGCTAGGGTGTGGCTAGTAAGTTGAAAGGTCATGAGTCATTGGCAGACTG
Organism: Danio tinwini; assembly: GCA_903798205.1. Lineage (NCBI taxonomy): Eukaryota > Metazoa > Chordata > Actinopteri > Cypriniformes > Danionidae > Danio > Danio tinwini. The sequence goes on along the minus strand of CAIGQZ010001313.1, from coordinate 5,437,196 downwards.
GTAGTCGGAGTTATATGAGCCCAACCTTAAGTCTGTATAACAGTCTGGCGCAAAAGTTATGAGGTCACAAAGTTTGGTCCAATGGTAAGTCAATGGGACTTTTCCAGGTCAGTTTTCGGAAAATCGTAAGTCGGATCAGTTGTAAAAGATATAGCAACTTAATTCAGTATAGTTTGGTGGTTGTAGTATAAACGCTCTAGGAGGAGATGAGTTTTTAAAATGGTTGAAGAAAAAGACTTATGTACTATAACAATGTTGGCTTTCTCAAGCCACCATAATAACAACTTCATAATTCAGTAATAGATGATAAAAAAAAAAAAAAAGAAATTCAAATTAAACATATTACAGCCTGTATTTGTATATACCTTTTGTTCCAGATCCTTCTCTAGGGACTGAACCTTCAGCTGTTCTCTCTTGAGCTGTACCTGCAGCGCTGCCACCTCTGCACCTTGTTTAGTGCGGACCTCGGCTATGGCTTTATTTGCTCTGAAACAACATCAGTGCCATTAGTGATCCATCCAGCCATATACCAATCTGTATTTGTTGTATTTTTAAGTTTGCAAGGCAACATTTCAGACAGGACAGAGCACATACTGTTCTAGTTTCTCCTCAGCGTGGGCTTTAAGAGCTTGATAACGCTTTTCCTCTTTCTGTAGTCTGTCCATGCAGTTCTTAGCATATTGCTTCAGAGTCTCCTCATTCTACAGTGGAGAAGAGAACATGATTCACTAAAATGACAATAGGACCTCCTCTTGAACACAGATGCTAAGTTTCAAACCAAACCTTTTTGAATCCCTCAATAACTTCCTTGCATCTGTCAAGACGTTTGACGACAGAGGAGAACGATCGCTCCAACTCATTCAAATCTTTGGACAGCTGATCTTTTTCCTCAAGAACTCGCTCAATCTCCATTTTAGCCAATGCTTCCTTCTGTTTGTGCTCATCTGTAAACACACAAGGAAGTTTTAATATCCAACTTGCGGTCTGCCTTAAAAATGAGTAATTAAGTCTTTGATTCAACTATTTCATACCGGTGATTTGAGTGATGGTGGTCTCAAATTCTGACATTATAAACCTGAAAAGAGAAGTAAAGAGTGACTGCTGACACAAATCTACATTGTGAAAGAGCTATACAAATAAACATGAATTGAACTTTTCAAAAATGTCAATCATTTATTAAAAGGTCCCGTTAAATTAAAATACATTTTTACAAGTTTGTTTCAGACTGCTAGTTAAGGATATCTAGAAGCTATTGTGCTCCAAAACAGTGACAATTTGAGTTTAGAAAATAGAACTGATAATAAACATCCAAAAACTTTACAAATTGTCAATTCCGCCTGAAATAGATCAATGATTTATTTTTTTCCACGTCATCTCATACTTCAGTTTATCAAATGTTCTGACCAATCAAATGCTCTCTAGAATCTGACAGGCCCAGCCCCCTTGAAGACTTCTCATTTGCTGTTCATTTGATGTGCTTGAGCTCAACCACTCTCACTGGCAGAGCAAGGACAAATCGAAATGCTATTGGCTGCTTTTTGCTATTGCGCTACTGTTCTTTTCTCTTATCATTTTTCAATTGAGATTACGCAAAGTCCCTTTAAGGCAAGTCATTACGCTTAGCAGCCATCTTTAAAACATTGTTTGAATGGGCAAACATCCAATTCTTTAAAAATGCTTGCCAAGTTTATTAAATGTCATAATAGGAAACAACTATAAAACGAAACAACTGTCTCTTTAGTTTCATTTCAAAATGTTTAGGTCACAGAAAATCTGCAGAAACTCAAATCTGGTCCCAGCCCCTCCCTCGGAGAATTGTCAGTCTATATCGATTGCAAATTGGCTCTTGTACTAGAGGGTGGGGCTACATTCACCATATTGACATTTACACCCCCCCACCCCCATTCAAAACTATACAAGTGACAGGTGTTGTGTATTCTATAGTCTTTGGATTACGTTGAACATAAAATAAAAAAATAGCACATTTCAAAGCACTTCACATAACCTTTAAGCCTTTCATTGGAATTATGTGAAAGCTGGCACTCGAGACTTACAACATGTGCTGATTTTCTAGTTGCAATTTCTCAATCTGAGAATTCAGCTCTTGTTGCCGTTCCTCCGACTAAGTGAAGAAAAACAAAACGTTAGAGAGAGCAGTTGGACATGAGCACCAAACACCTCGTGTGAGACTCAGAGCTGACCTGTCTCTCTGCTTTCTGTAGCGCGGCATCCATGTCTTTCTGACTGTACTTCAGAACCTCTATGATGGAGTCCTCAGTCCTCACTGGCGGTTTTAAGGCAGGAACGAGCAGGTCCAGAACAGTTGGATCTGGCACCACAGTTTCCACAGTCTGGAGATGAACGGACACTGTAAAATTGGCTTAAGTATGGATTATAAAATATTTTTTAACCAAACAAATAACCTGTTTTAATGGGAGTGACACTCAACCTTACATGGACAACAAAGTTCTTACTATGCAACTAGAGATTTTTGGATTACCTTAAACCAACTAAAACTGAAGTAATCTAAAACCAAATAGGAGTACGCCTTGACTTAATTTGATTGACTCCATTAGCAGCAGTACAAACATGTACACATCATAACGTGCCTATGAAAACAGTTTACAATTCTTATTTTTAAATGTATTATTGTAGGGAGTATTATAAATGATTCAACTGTGCACTTAAACCTTTTTTTTATTTTTTTTTTTACTTGTCACCATTATCTTTAATTTCCACTGAAAATGATTTCTTTACTTTCTATAATGTGCTATGGCACGAGCGTGGGGGTGATGTATTGTTCTTGTCATCAGGCTCCTCAATATGTGAGGGTTCTGGGAGTATGTCAGTGGTAGAGTATCCTTTAAAATTGGATACAAGCTTAATCAAATCTACCACCATTCATTTCCTAATTGCACCATTTGGGACATTTCACTGCATTTTGTGATGGGACCCACACTCCACAGATGGCTTTGTTTTTTGTTTTGTTTTTTATTCATTGCCACATCAGCAACTTATGGCCATTTCATGGCAAGATTATTATACACCATTATATTATATTATATAGAAAAGAAATAACAAAAAAAATATTAGATACAATTTTTTCAGTTCGATTCATGATAAATTAGTTCTTTCCAGGGATAAATTTTTTAAAAACCATACACAAATGGCGTGATGAACAGTTTGAAAACCAAGACAGCAAGTGGCTTTAAGCAAGATTCTGTAACTACTGGAATTCATTTGCACATAGAACAACAAATATTGCACTTGAAGAAGATCTCATAAAAAAAGTGGAAAAACTCAAAACTGTATAAAAAGGTACCATAAAAGCTATGGGGACATACCGACATGTGCCATTATTTGATAATGTATAAAAATGAGAAAAACTAAAAGAAATATTTGTAAAAGAAACATTTACATAAACAATCTAAATATTTATAATGTTAATTTTGCAAGATAAAAAGTACATGGTTTGTGATGTCTTACTAGTGGAGGCAGATCATCCAACAGTTTCACGCTGTCAAATTGAGACTTCTGTTTCACTTCAGACTTCGCAGCCTCCATCATCCTATCATGCACAAAAATAAATAAATAAATAAATTATCAGTTTTTGTTGTCACGTGCATTCTGTTTTGATCAATAAAAATCTGATTGGTTGCATTTAGACCATTCAATTCAGTTTCATCGTAAAAGATTAAGCAAATGTTCCCTCAAATGGGTTTGTGGACCGAGAAGTCTTACCTGATGGCAAGAGAGGGTCTTGGCATGCAGAATCCAAAATTACCACCCTCCCCTCCATTTTTCTTTGGACTCTCCTTTAACAGCGGGTCAAACTTCAAATACAGGGACTGCTTCCTCAAGGCAGACTCTTTGAACTATATATTAAAAAAAAAATAAAGCTTTTGTAAAAGCACCAAACAACTCAAATTCTGCTTAACCCAATTAATGATGTACTTTAGTATATTTGACACCCAAATTACTATATTAGCGCCACATTAAATCAACGTGATCCGAATTCAAAACGTAGTAATGCTTTATAATATAAAACTATTTAATACTAAATTGTTTTACATTCAGGTTGGGGTACAGGTGGATTATTGCTGTCAAATATTTAATGTTTTTTTTAAGTAAAAAAAGTTAAAAAAATTTTTTTTTTAATTTAAATACACAAAATAAAATAAAAAAATTACACACACACTTTGCTTTAAATTATATTGTTAGTAATAAATTTAAAATTAACATACTACACTCATACTACCTGCTTATATCTATACTCATAATTAGTACTGACTTTAATGTCACACTTCTAAGGTAACTTTTGTACATCTGTCAGTCATCACACTGCATTAAGCAGCCTCAAGAGAAAAACCAAGGTTTAGGGGGAAAGAGAGAGAAGAAAAAAGAAAAAAAAAAAACTCACATTGCTTGATCCAAACTGCTCCAGATAGTCAATCTGTCCATCAAAATCTCCTCCTGGCATGACTGAGGAGAAAAAAAATAAAAAGATATACATTTTACAAAAAAAAACTTAGAAGCATGTATTGAACAAGATTGCAACATAGTTTACTCACACAATGCACCAGGCACAAATTCATCTTCGTTTGATGCTGCCACACCAAGATCACAGGTCTGGTTTTGAATATCTGCAATCGATTCTGGTACTGCCATAAAATCAGTTTCCGGCACCGCTGGATTCTGGGGTTTGTCAATGTGAGATACAGCCAGTGATGACTCTAAATCTTCTGCCAGCTTGTAAAAAATGAGTGACAATGTCAATCTTTGTTGAAAATGACTTTGTTGAATTGTTGTATTTAAAAATATTTACCCCTTTAATCACAGGAAGATCCGTTTCTTCCATATTTCCATTGCTTTCAGAAACTTCTGACCTGTAAGGGGAGGGGGTGGCAAAATACAAATTAATAGAGCTCATTTTTATTTGCTTAATGCTTTTATAAAAATAGAATTTAAATGCATTCAGGGTGCATTTAATAGGTTCATGCATTCCCTTAGAATAAAATCTATGAAGTTGCTAGCAACATGCACTGCTTTTGAGTAACAAAATCTGATCTGGAGCGTTATGCCTCATTTACACTAGGCAGAATAGATCAGTACGGTTCAGTAGAGGTCAATTTCAATAATTTCAAATATAGACGTGCATGCAAGGAAAGCAGCACCCTTCATGCTTTCTATATTTTTGGACAGTCTCAAGAGGGAGCAGATTTGGGCCTTGCTTCTTGGAATTTGGTTGTAACAAGATCAAAACAATCTTGTCGTATTATTATTTATGGTGTCATGTCTCAACTTTCGGTGTTATAATCTGCTGTAAACCAATAATGTTTAGCAGTGAGTCTAGCTTCACCCATTTGGTACCATACTGTTGCGCTAGGTAACAGGAAAAAAATGCCAAAAAAGTAACATGGTATTGTTCACCATTTTAATACTTTTGACTGTAAAATTGGAGTTAAATACGGAACCATGCTATACCAAAACCATACTGTTCAGTGGAATCAGGCCATTATTAGCTTGCACAGATAAGAAATGTCCAGTGTTTATGTGCAAGTACCGTTGCTCAGGTTGGTCATCCTGCGCAGGAAGAGTCTCAAGTTGCTTAACAGGAGATTGTGCTTTCTTCAAAACTGGACTGGTCTGGACCCCACGTGGTGGAGAGTTGCCCATTATAGCCTTTGTGCCAAAGGGGTTAAAGTTTGGGTTATCAAATTGGTCAAAATCAAAAGTATAAGAACCTTTAGCAGAAGGAATATCCACAGGTTGGGTCTCCTCTGGGTTTGTAGGAGACATCTGCTTGGGTTCTGCATCTTTTTTCTCTGTGACTGGTGCATCTGTTTTTTTGGGCACAGGTTTTGCACCAACAGGTCTTTTGACCCCAAGGCGTTTTGGAGGAGGTTTGCGTTTAACTTCAGCTCCATCATCAAAATTAAACTCTAAAAGCATCTGGCTCTCCTTCGGGGCTGTTGTAGATGAAGAACTCTCTGTGGCAGTGGAGTTCTCCTGAGGTGTTATGGATGGATCGGAAGATGTTGGAATATCTGTCTGAACTGAGAGCTCTTGTTTGGCTTCTTGGCTTAGCAGGGGTGGGTCAAAAACTGCTGATGTATTGGTTGGAGGAGAGTTTGGGATCTTTGACCCACCCATTTGGAATGGGTTGAGCATTTCAAGGTTGTCAAAGTCCAACTTGTAAGATCCTGCAGAAGGTAGTGGCAATTCCTGTGCCTCGGGTTGACCCTCAATAACAGGAATCTGCTGTGACTCTACCACTGGGTCAGTCATTTCAGTCTCCTCTGTGTCATTGGTGCGGTTTTCAACATTCTCAGTCTTGAGGATGACTGTGCCCTCTGCTGAAGAGAGGTTGGCAGAGCATTCTGCAAGGGAATTCTCCACCGATGGCACAAATGGGAGAGTCTCATCAAGTGCACTTTCAGTCACCTCTGGAACTTCAGCCGGAGGTGCAGACACAGGGGCTATTGTGCCCTCTGTTGATGAGATGTTGGCAGAGCATTCTGCAAGGGAATTCTCCACTGATGGGACAAATGGGAAAGCTTCAAACGCACTCTCAATCACCTCCGCAACCTCAGCCTGGGCTGCAGAAACGGGAGCTATTGTTGTGTTCGACTCTACAAGCTCTGATGTCTGCACCTCAGTAAAAGCAGAAAATTTAGGTGGGGAATTTGCCATTTTATTGGAGCCCTGAAAAGGGTTGATGGCATCAATATTGTCGAGATCAAAGGAATAGGCACCTCTGCTCTGAACAGGCATGTCATCATCAGGTAAGCCAACACTGTTACATTCTATGTTAATTGGTGTGGTGTGAGTGGTATTCATCACTGAACTCCTGAAAAACACAAAATGAGGCTTTACACATTAGCATATTTATCCATCATTATATTATATTAAGAGTTTTATTAGGAGTCATCTAAACTATACACAAATTTATCTTTAACCTAGTTTTCTTGTGAATATCTTGTACCATTAGAGTGGTACATTACAGTTAACAAAATATTGTTCCAGCATTGACATTGCAATGTGGGCATCAACAATCGTCAAGCAGGAGGAGTAATGTCAAATAGGAATCCTATTTGAGCATGCACCACAGTTCAAACATGACATGTGGATTCAATTACAAAAAAAAAAAAAGTTTGGTGTACCTTTTATTCATATTCATTTCCACTTTAGTGGAAATGAATATGAATAAAAGGTACACCAAATACACAAATTGTTATCAACAGTCCTGAGCAATTCGAGATGCAGGTTATTTACGCACTGGTCAGAAAGGCCTGTCAGAGTCTCCAGTGCATCTTTGTGATCTTCCTGGCTGATCGGCCTACTGGTGCGGCTTGGAGACATGATCTTCTTTGTAACTGGATCTCGCCGTGGGGTTTGAAAACAAACCTATAGAAGAGAAACGAAGTAATGTGTGGGTTAGTCTAATAGTACAAGGCCAAGAAAGAGTTAAAATTATTACTACATGCAAAATAAACATTCATCCTAGTACAAACACTGCATTTGTGAATATTAAAGAATTCGAAATAAAATGTAGCATGGCTTCAACAAAAATAGCCAACCATTCTTTTTTTTTTTTTTGTTCTTTTAAAAGTCACTCAGATGTGCTCATGTGACACTGAAGACAGTGTCTATAGAAAAGGTACATTTGCCATCAAAGGAACAAGTTACCTTTAAAATAGAAAACACTTGGTTTAGAACTAGCGATATTACACATAATAGGGTACAAAAAAATTAAACAAATAAAAACTGCATGGAAGTCTGTCAAGTTACCTTTGCTGCTCTATGTGCAGTCCTGTTGATGTTGTCAGCCTGTGACTGCCGCAAAATCGAGGGTCTGCCAGTCGGCTGATCCAACATGAAAATGTCACAAGTGGATTCAGAATTGCTGTTCATCCGTACAGCTCCCTGATTCTCCTTCAGTGCGTCAGAACTCATACTGGAATACAAAAAGGCACCGAAAATGACAACATGGCTTTTGGAAAGTCACGCCCAGCAGGCACCATATACAGCTGCTTTTATTGATAAGACCCGGAGACGGGCATATGACCAAACACCCAGTAACCCCTAGTCCTGAGAAACTTCAAATCTGTTGCATCTCCTTTTAGACTAACCCACAGTGACTAATAACCCAAACCAGTGCACTTCAGCCTTGTGCTGAGGGAACAAAGTGCTGCTTTTTCTGTAAAAAAAAAAAAGTCATAATTATACACTATGGCAATCCCCTGATGGTGTGATTTTTGTGAGAATAAAGGAGGAAGAGATTGACAAACAGCTTTAAAAAAAATCATTACCACTTCTTGGCCTCATCTGTTCTTCCCTGGATTCTGCTCAACTATGTAGGCCTGACAATATGATTGCCAGCTTTGTATTTGACAGGTACTTCTGACAGCTTCTCTCTCATACAGCTTACCTGGACAGGTGATAAACAGCTCACTATCATAAATCAAATGACCAAATTTGAACCTGAACATAGGAAGATATCAGATCAATCCCTCACTCCAGTAAAAAAGATAAATAAACCAGATAAATACAGCCAGAAAAAAATGAGTGCAAGACTGAATTAAGTCTAACAGCTCACGTGGATGAGAACATAGCATCGAATATGGATAAATACATATCAAAATTGTTATTTATTTAAAAAAAAACGTTATGCAAAAAATGAATCTCCAACAGTGCTCAAAATCAATACACGTATACGTAACGTTAATTCTAACTTTTTATGTCCTTACCATACAAACAAACTGTAGATTTTTACTAATAACAGATAAAAACCTCTGACGTTACCGTTTCATAAAGAATATCTAAATCACTTAAGTTATAGCAGTCCTAAAATAACAGGATTGAGTTAACGTTACAACAGAATTTTCGACGTTCTGGCAACACTCACATAGAAAAAAAAAGTTAAAGCGACAACCTTTATGGTTTCATATCGCGCAATAACAACTTATTGCGCGAAACGTGGCTCAGGAACGGTTTCCTAAAATACGTACCTTATTCAAACTGCTCAAATCTAACAAAAACCGTTTTCTTCGCAGAGACAGTCAGCTCGACACACAGCACAGGGATGTTGTTGCATTTATAACTTTCCCCGTTTGAAACGGTTCAAATTTAAACGGCGCATTCTCGGCCAATTAAATGCAAGATTCAACTCTCCTCAGGCGGGGCGATCATATGAATCGACCAATAGCATCACACGTCAATCTGCGCTTTCGCACAGGATGTTCATTTGACAGACATCCAAACCAGCCAATGGGGAAAGTCGCTGTTGACGCAGACGGTTTATGAAGACAAATAAATACGACCTCATTTAACCCTTTTACTGATGTAGAAAAGAAGTGTAAAGTACTGTGTAATTATAAGTGTTATTAAAGTATTCGTGTAAACTACTGCTGTTGTAGGCTTCAACATTAGATATAAATGTTTGTTTTGTTTTCAGTGTTTAGCTATACTGAAGATGATACTTCAGTTTTGAAAAAGGAAAATGTTGAGGGAAGAGCGATGTTATAAACCACAATGTACTCTTACTGTATGTTTTGTGCATACAATGAACGTGACAGCAAGCTTTGCAACAGGGTATGTATTAAATATGAATTTCGTAAGTTAAAAACTTCTGTAACTGTGCATGTTATCGACATAACTGTCTTTTTAATTTTAGTTTTTGATAATATTTTTGCTGTTAATCCACACATACATTAAATTGTTTCGTTGTGGATAAATTTTTTAGCTATAATAATAACTCGTTTTTTTATTATTACCAACAGATGCATGCATGTGATGTACTTGTCAATTTTAGATTTAAACCCCAAAATACCTTTACAAATTTATTATGTAAAACTTTATGAATTTGCTTCTATAGATTTCAATTACAATGCGTATTTATTTCAAAATAATTTTTTTTCTCATGCAAACATCACTTCAGCATTAATTACGTACGCCAGATTTGACAGTTTTATTAGTTTCTAAACTAATATATACAGAAAATAAGAATTTTAATACATAGTAAAATCAATTCTTAATGTTTTCAATCAACTGTGGAAGCATAACTGTTAATTTGTTATCCTATTCCCTGTTAAGTAAAAATATGAATGTCAAAAACATGGCAAAAACGCACTGAAATATATGTTTATTGCTGTTATTATGCATCTTCATGGACATTATTGTCCTTTAAAAAAATAAATAATTGTCTTATAAATTTAAAGTGGGGACAATTCCTTTTTTATAATTTATTTAACTTTAATAACCCATTTAAAATTATTACCATCAGACACGACAAGCAAAAGCATACATTTGATGTGCCTGCCATTTTTGAAGAATTTAAATGTAAAAAAAATACCTTTAAAATTTATATTGTAAAACGTTATCAATTTATTTTTTTAGATTTCAATTACAATACATATTTATCTCAAAAGGATTTTTTTTCTTGTGCAAAAATCTTCACTTCAGCATCACTTATGCACACCAGATTTTACAGTTTTGTTAATATTTATTAACTAATAAATACAGAAAATTATATATAGTAAAATTATTACAGAGGCACATGTTAATACATAATTAGTTTGATTATATATACTCCATTTTCTTCTATAAAAAGTGATTTTTCAGAATTAAGCTGATTAAAAAAAGATTCTCCAAAATCCCTTTCACAAGATAAAAACCTTTCAAAAAAAAAGAAACAAGTATTGAACCTGATTTCATTCGTTCAGGTTTCTGCATTAGTAATGCAAAATAGTGCATATTTAATAAACAAACCATTTGCATATTTAAACATAACATTTTAGAAACTTGTAATACAAACATTTATAATGTTTTCAATCAACTGTGGAAGCATAACTGTTAATTTGTTACCATATTCCCTGTTAAATAAAAAAATATGAATGTAATTTTAGCGAAGACACACTGAAATATATATGTTTATTCCTGCTATTGTGCATATAATTGTCTTTTAAAAAATAAACAATTGTCTTAGAAATTTAAAGCGGGTACAATTACTTTTTTATGATTTATTTAGCTTTAATAAATTATTTGTTTAATTAATACCATCAGACACGGCAAGCAAAAGCATACATTTGATGTACCATTGAATTTAAATATAAAAAAATACCTTTAAATGTTTATTTTGTTTCTATAGATTACAATTGCAACACAACTTACTCTTAAAATGATTTTTCTCCTGCAAAAATCTTCACTTCACTATCACTTACGTACACCACATTTACACAGTTTTGTTCCTATCGATATTAATAAAGAGAAAATATGTTTATTCTGAATTTTCACAATTAAGTGGTGATTAAAAAAAAGATTCACAAAAAAAACCCCTGTAAAAACCTTTCACTCAAATATGCCAAAAAAAGGATTTTGAACCTGATGTCATCCAGTGCTCAGGTTTTTGCATTAAAAATGTATGCAAAATAGTGCATATTTAATAAATAAATAATAAAATAAAATAAATAAATAAATAAAATAACATTTTAAAAAAATTAACACTACATTCATTTATAATATTTGGAATTATTAATGTTTTCAATCAACTGTGGAAGCATGGCGATAACTATTAATAATAATAATTTACCCTATTCACCAGCAGTGTCTTGTTTTGACCGCAAGAGGGCAGCATCGGATCACAGCCAATACCTCAATGAATGAAGCCAGACTATTTTTGGGATCATGTATGGTAAGCTTAAACAAAACAATGCGTGCATGCCTTCGCGAATGCTTATGGACATGTATACATAACAATTTTAGAAATGCATTGCGATTGTATGTTCATTTTAGCATGCCACAAAGATTTGTAAGGAATCAAAGACTAAACCAAAAAAAAGAATAGTAAAAAAAGGAAAAAGGAAAATGGGCGGGGCAGGGTAGAGGAGAGAGTTACATAACAAAGGCATGTTTGTGCTGAGGTCAGTCAGTGCATTGACTCCCTCTCCCTGCGCTACTGACCTGCATTCAGCTTACATCACATACATTAAACACACAGGCTACGGATATCTGCTGTTCTCAGACGAGGTGATTTAATTTATTTTAAGACATAATCTGCATATGCATTCTCTGCATTTTGTATTTAAGTCCGAAAATACTCTGAGCACATCTTTTATAGTGCTTTTATAGTATAGCATAAAAATATAACATTGTAGAAGTACAGTTGTTTATTTATTTGCTCGTTCATTTGTTTACAATATTTAAGATCTGATTTTTTAATATAATTTATAATGACCTCGCCGTTTTCTCATTATCTATTTTGCTCATTTATTTAGATATTATACAGAATATACTGACCTTTTATTTATTTTTATTATACATTTATTATGAATTATTGTTATTATTCTTATTATTATTATTATTATTATTATTATTATTATTACAAACTTCCAGTAAAAATATCTATAGTGAAATCTGTAAAAAAGAAATATATATTGAGGCTTTCTCCCATATTTCACTTACTTTCATCTAGAAGTGAATGTTTGTTTTGAATGCAATATTTATGTTCATATTGTTTTGTTAGAAATAAATATGTAGGATTTATAAATCATCGATGCTCACAATTAAAAGCAAAAAATGGTTATGAAACCAAATGATCACTGAAATGTTGCACAAAAAAGTGAAACCACCATTTAAGAGCTTTAGAAAATAATTAAATATGATTCAAATTGACCCAGACAGGAAACTTTATAGTCAGATAATTCATGAATCATCAATGCTCACAATTAAAAGTAAAAGATGGTCATGAAACCAAATGATGAAACTGTGAAACCACCATTTAGGAGCTTTAGAATATAAATTGATATGGTTCAAATTGACCCAGACAGCAAATATTATATTCAGATATTTCTGCTTTATGAGGATTAAAGGCGTGTCCTCAAAATGCAGTAATGATGCGATGCACCCTTGCACCTATTATATCCAGCCTGCACAGTTTTCCTGTAATCTAATACTGCATTCAGGCAAACTGTAAAAGCATCAATGACCATGCAATGACGCTGTAGTGCTGCTGTGATAATTGAAGCTTTTCTCTGATGACTGGGATCTCATTAAAGACAAAACCCCAAATAGACAAAGACCCCCCATTGATGTAAGACCCCCCCCCCCCCATGTCTGATATACAAGCTCTTTAGCCAATCACAACACAGAGGGGCGGATTCAAATGATGCAACTGGGAATATAGGTTCAGAGGAAGGTTCTCTCCATTCACCTGAAAGCACATTCATACAATGCAACAGCTGTTGCTTACCATCGTCCACACAGACACACACAAACACTTAAAATAAAATACATGTTAAAAGGCTCTTAGAGGTACTGTACTTTTAAGTTTTATTTGCAAGCATAAATCAAGTTAAAGCTTACATATTCTGTTTTTAAGACTGCAATTTACTGTAGTCTACTTTAGCTTTTGCTGTAGTCTACTTTTGCTATTTCTGCTGAGAATTTTGTAAAAAATCTGTGGATTTATGCAAAATTATTTTAGGAGTATCATAACTTAAAACTTAATATATTAAATAAAAATTATATATTTTTAACTTTCAATGTTTACAATGCAAATCCAATTAGATCCATTTATTTGGTAAATAAAGCAAGTCTCTTATATAATATATACTAGAAGACAGAACATATTAATTTACAAACTGTATTGTAAATAAATCATATGAATATTTTAATATTACTATTATTATGTCACAAAAATATTAGTAAAATTTATTTAAAAACTGAATAAATATAAATTTACACACATTTACACAAGTAAATGCATAGACTCAACGATGGGGAAAAAATCTGCAGATTTCTGCCTGCGCAGATTCCGTGTGGGCCTAGTCATTGTTAATTATATAATGCGAGAGTATCTTCAATTAATTTAGCGTTTTCTTTTCTTTAAAAGAAATAATAAAATAATTCTAATAATTATGGACCAATGAAAAGGTTATTATACAGTTATTAAAAATATTGATAATAAGGAGTAATAATTTTACAATTTTGAGTATTTGTTCATGGCAATATTTCAAAATAAAGTATTCCATATATTGAAACATTTCAAACATTTTAGTTGAAAAAATATCCCATGTTCTATATAAATATAGAAATACTATACTTGTACTATTTATAGTTTAAAATCTAAGGTCTGAAAATCAATTTTGAAAGTCAGCCAAATTTTCTTATTTGAAATACATTGTAAGTAGTTTAAAAAAAATTTTTTTGCTAAAAATAAGATATTTTGACAATTTCAGAGAACCAATAATACGGTTTCTTGATTTAGCATAATTAAATTTTCCAAAACTGTATATATGTTTGCATACGTTTGAAGTAAAAAAAAAATATTTTACCACATTAAATACCATACTGGAAAGAAGGCAGATCTGAATGAACATCACATATGAAAAACTAATTTGACTTTTTTTAAAATTATGTATGAAAATGAATGCACAGATGGATTGTTCACAATAAGCAACACTTACATAATTATATATTTTATATATAACATTTTATAACATAAACGTGTGTGTGTGCGTGTGTGTGTGTGTGTGTGTGTGTGTTTATATAGTGTTTGGAATCACTTAAGGGTGAGTAAATAGTGAAGACATTTTCATTTTGGGGGAACTATCCCTTTAAGGCTACTTAAAATCTGAGGTTCAAACCAAAATCTCTGTAAATAAAAGGAAAAAGTTTGCACAGACACTTTTTTAAAGTGCAATCAACTTTATGTGCCACACCCAAATCACCATCACATCCACAAACAGTGAGGTGAGAGACAGACTGAGCGCGAGAGACATGTAAACACTGCCTGCCGTTACACACATCTCTGACAGAGAGAAAAGGAGAAACGAAAGAGGCTGGTGAGAGAAAAAAGCACAAACAGGGCTTAGGAAGTACCAGTGAAATAAGAGAGTGTGTGTGTGTGTGTGTGTGTGTGTGTGTGTGTGTGTGTGTGTGTG